>JAECUM010029454.1:0-50472 GCA_016617855.1 Megalonaias nervosa | reverse complement strand
TAAGCATTGACAATGCACAATACATCAACCATGCATAAATAACGGCAAGTTACACATGCACAGACAGACTACATTGATAAACAATACGGCTAATCCATCACTAGCTCTTTCAAAATGCACAGTGGTTACTCAGATTTGTAACTGATGGAGAGAATGAAGAGATAAAACAGATTTATAACTGTTTTTGATGTAAATCAAATGTACTATACTGATTCGTATTCGTACACCCTCCCGTTTTGTTTTTACCTTTTCCCCCACCGATTCTAAAAGCAAAGGCATTAAATACATAAAAAATGCACAAAACTTTGTAATTTTATTTATCAATTTTTAATTTATAATCAGCCTGTTAAGTTTCGGATCAAACGGGAGTTTCTAGTAACACGGGACTCGCCATTTTTGCATGGGCGTTACATATCCTTGAACATATATAACAGTTCCTCCTTTTATTTATTAAAAGTTTTTATTTATTAAAAGTAATTTTAGAAATATTAAAACAAGACACTACAAATACTGGACGCAAACGGCACGATTTATACTTAATAGACTGTTCTAGAAACCAGTAAATTATATTGTGTAGTCTGTCTGCTTGTTTATATCGAGAGCCTCCGCTTAGTTTGAAACGTCAAAAATGTAAAATCGTCATGGACCCCCTGGCTTCAATCAGGTTAAAAGTTATTTTAAATTGATGAATGAAATTACTAAGTTTTGTGCAGTTTTCTTATACCCTTATACCCTTGGTGTTTTTCCTCTTTAAACTCCAAAAGGGGTACAAACAGAAATATTAGGTCGCATAGCAGAGGCAATTTAGTACTACGATCAGCATTGTCCAAGAGGCATTGAGATTGAGTCTTTGGATAATTTTTTTTTTTTTTTTTTTCTATCAATGCTATGGCTCATGTGAGTGGAAAAAGAAAATAAAACATTTAAAGCATGAAAATTGATGTGCCCATGGCAGAAAAAGTTTTGAGGATGCAAGATAGAATTACAATGCCATGTAGAAAGCCATTTTCCTTAAGACAGGATATTTAAAAATCATATACTCATCTTCCTACTCCTCCTCCTCACAAACATCTGTAGCGATATCTAAAAGTGTATCAACCCACTCCGCTACACCAACACCTCCCTCCCACAAAACAGACAATACAAACAAGAAATCGAACACTCACCTTCCCATTTTCTCTTCTCTAAAATACGAAACTGTTGAGTACCATCATAAGAGATCTTAGTCCGATCTCACAATGTCAGATAGCCAGCCATAGACAACATTCAGGAACCCTTCTTGGAGCTCAAACACTTCCTTGCTAGCTCCGATTTAGAGGACGATAAAATTGTTACAGTTTCGCGGCATTTTCATTCCTTTCATAAAAATGACTGGCCAACCAAATACTACACTAATAAATTGATTTTTATTTTATAACGTGAGTCTTTTTATGTTAGCAGTTGAGAAGCTATTTTGGGGTCATAATTTTAATACGGGGCACAATCACCAGAAAACAATATTTCCAAGCTTTTAAGCGCATTTCATTCTGTAACAGTACGAATTTTGTAGATGTCATTGTAACACATAACGGAGTGAATTTTGCAGGTGAGATGGTGACGAATAGCAAATATTAAATTAATGTTTGTAATTTGGCACTGAATTAAATCTGTGGCATAACTCTTTCATATGAAGCGACCTTGTCTGTTCAGAACTGGTTCCTGAATGATATAGGTATGCATAATTAAATCTGCAACGGGCATAAAATTTTTGTTCTGCATGAGATTAGTTTCAAATCCGCCTGTTTAACTCCTGCCGGTCCCAAGCCCGGATAAAGCGAGGACAGCTGAGCGTTGGGCTAACAACCCAACCTCGTAAAAATTCCCTTTTTACGGAAACCAATACTACAGATCAAACCCTTGGTGGTGTCGGGGATGAAACACATTAGGACACTGGACCATTGACGGATGACAGCCAAAACTGGCACCCTTATGGTGGATTCCCTGAAGCCAAAAAGAGGACAAGAAAAGTATGTTGGAACATACGGACATTGTACCAGACTTGAAAACTTGCAAAGGTGGTGAAGGAGTTTGATATAAACAAGCCGGATATCCTAGGAATTAATGAAGCAAGGCGGACGGGAATAGGGAAGAAGAAATTATAATCAGGGCACACCATACTCTTTTCTGGAAGGTCAGGTAATCATCACACCGAAGAAGTTGCCTTGATTATCAGCAACAAGATGCAAAAGGCACAGTTGGAATGGAAACAGCTTGGACCAAGACTCCTCAAAGCTAGGTTCAAGTCAAAATAACCAAACTAACAGTGATGGTGTGTTATGCGCCAATAGTGGATTCGTCAGAATCAGACAAGGACAGTTTCTATGAGTAGCTGTAGTCAGCAATTTTGAAAGTAAAATCGCATATGTTGCTGGTTATTGGCGAACTGAATCTCAGAGTTGGGGACAGCAACAGAGACAGAGAACGAGCGATGTGAAGAAATGGCTCTGGAACCATCAACGATAACGGTGAGCGGCTGTGTGAATTTTGTGAAGAAAATAATATGATTGTTAGAGATATTTTTTTCCAACACAATAAAATTCACAAGACAACATGGACATCACCAAATGGAGGAACAAGGAGCTCAGATAGACTATATCTTCATCAATGGGAAACGGCGAAGCTCTTTACAAAACGTCAGGGCATACAGAGGCGCTAATGTAACAAGTGACCACAACCTGTTCATAGGATCGATCACACTGAAACTGCGTCAAACTCGAGAAGGTCAGGAGAGGGAAGACAGACTGACTCCGCCATACTGAAGATGAAGCGATGAGGCAATCTTTGACGCAAGAACTCTGTATCCGCTTCCTGTCACATAGATAAGAGCAGGCGATGAACATTCACACATGCAACCAAGTCTTCAGAGAAGCAGGTGAGAAACTCATTGGATTTAAAAAAAAGAAGAAGAAAGATTTTGTTTAGACAGAAACCTGGCAGAAAATAACTGAAAGGAAAGAGATTAAGCAGAAGATCAGCTTAACCAAGTCACAGAGACTCAAAGATCACTGGAAGAAAGATACAAACTAGACAGAGAGATAAAAAAGATGTCTAAAGCTGACAAGAATGCCTATGTAGAAAGATTAGCAGAAAAGGCAGATGATGCAGCGGAAAGACAAGTCCTAAAGACATTACACGGAATAACTAAGATGCTAAATGGAAGGTTCAACAACAGTGATGTGCCAGTGAAAAGAAAAGGTGGGAAACGTCATATATAGAGAAGTGGACAAGATCATCCTTAATAGACAAGAACTTCCTGAGGTAGCAGTGATACCAGCAACATAGTCAATGAAGAGTGGCAATCCGCCAGATTTCGATGGAGTGACTGCATGAATGCTAAAATCTGATGAGAAAGAAACACCACAACAATAATCTTCATGGACATATGGGAAAATAAATCAGCTCCAGAAGGGTGGAAAACTGGATTCGTTATTAAACTACTCAAGATAGGTAATCTGTCAAACTGCAAAAACTGGAGAATTATCACTCTGCTTTCTCTCACCAGCAAGGTCTTCAGCAAGATCATCCATAGAAGAATGTCAGATGCACGAGCAGGCTGGATTCAATCTAGACGTTCATGCTCAGACCATATATTATACTGTGACAAACCTTGGAACAAAGCCAGGAGTGAAATGCATCATTATGGGCTAATTTTTTTGATTTGGAGATAGCTTTGGACAGCATACATCGGGAATCCGTGTGGAAGATAATAAGACATTACGGAGTTCCCCAGAAAATTGTAAACATTATACGGATGCTGAACAGAGAGTTCTCACCACAGTTAATCTGCAATAATAAACTGATTGAGACCTTGAGGTGGGAACTGCAGTGAAGCAGGGATACATCTTGTCTCCCCCTTTGTTCATACTTGTGATTGAATGGAGTTTGAAAGGTGTCGTCTGTCATGAAAGGACAGGGATTCGCTGGACCCTTACCAGCCTCCTGGAGGATCTGAAATTTGTCGATGACATTACGATGCTCTCACACAGATACTGGGATATGCAAACCAAAACTGATGACTTGGCAAACATAGCAAGCCAACGTTGACTGCATATCAACACCAGGAAGACCAAACACTTGTGTATGAACAACAGAATATTAGAACACATTAGCTTGAATGGAGAGCGGGTTGAAGAAGTAGAAAACTTCACGTATCTGGGCTCCAAACTGACAACCAATGGAGATGCAGAAGAAAAAATACGTATAAGAATTTCCAAGGCCAGCCAAATTTTTGCAACACTCAGGAGTACATCGAGGAACAGGAACATCAGCATGAAAACAATTATCAGGCTTTTCAAGTGCATATCCTGAGTACCCTACTATATGGAACGAATCTTGAAAAGTGACCAAAACCATAAGCCATAAGTTGAAAGTGTTCCGAAACAGATGTCTGCGCAGATTACTCAACATCTTTTGGCCCCACACTATCTTAAACACCGAACTGCATAGAAGTGCAGAAACCAAAGCCATCACCCAAAACGTCCAGACGCGCAGATGGAAGTGGATCGGACATGTCCTCTGAATGCCACCCACATCGCTACCTAGAGTCGCCCTCATATAGACCCAAGATAGCCGTCGAAAGAGAGACAGACCCCAAAACACCTGGAGGAGGACAGTGGAGAAGGAGATGAAGGAATAAAAGTTAACCTGGGGACACCTGGAGATTAGATTACCCACCAACCTCTCTCTTCTCTGTCTGTCTGTCTCTCTCATTTTGTAGTTATGCCACTGAATTGTTAGTTAGCAGATAGTGTAGTTAGGACAAGAAGTGAATTTTGTTTAATTCATTTGTATAATTAAAATATGAATTCCCTTAATCTTGGAATTGGTTGTTTTAGCATTGGAGCAGCAGTGGGGACTACACGGCTATTTATTTTCGGCCGTACGTGTACATGTGCCCAACAATAGTCAAGGTAGTGATTAATAGTTCACACTGTAGGGGCTTAACAGGCGAGAACAGACTATGCAATCGATCAATTAGTAATGATAGCTGGATGTATCAGAGGAATACATTAAGTTCCTATATTATGTAATGTCTTATGAAGAGATATTATGGAAACAATTTGATGATGATATTGTAGCGGAACACTCCCTCGGCTACACTGCCCCGACTCTCGCTATCTCGGGTTCTTTAGGATAGGTCTTGTATTTGGAGTGATACCCCGCTGAATCTGTTTGAGGACTGGCTCTCCAGAGTGTGACAGATTTCTACCTCACCGGGATACCGTCTTATTCCTGGCTTCTTGTGTGTCGCCGACTTGGTGGCAGTCGCCGACTGGGTCGCAGGGTCGCCGACTGGTCGTAGACGTGTCGCAGTCTTGGTCGCCGACTTGGTCGCAGTCACCGACTTGTCGCAGTCTCTGTCACAGTCGCCGACTTGTCGCAGGGTCGCCGACTGGTCGCCGACGCAGGACCGCCGACTGGTCACGGACTTGTCGCGGTCTTGGTCGCAGAGTCGCCGACTGATCTTCCTCTAGTCGCCGACTTGGTCGCAGGGCTGTCGCCGAGTCGCCGACTGGTTGCAGAGTCGTCGACTGGTCTTCCTCTGGTCGCCCAGTCACCGACTAGTCTGCCTCTGGTCGCCGAGTCGCCGACTTGGTCGCAGGGCCGCCGACTTGGTCGCAGAGTCGCGTCGTTATCCGATCGAGATCGACAGAGAGAGAGACGACAGTGCGAAATGATGAAAGAAGAGTTATCCTCAGTCAAGAACGTGTATTACCGCAAGACCTCTGCGTTTCTTGGACGAGCCTTGTAGCGCCGGGTTTTTGATCGACGAAAGACCTTGTCCCTATTCTTTTCCGATTCCCTGGCCTGGCTCTCTCCTGTCCAACGAAATACGACCAAGTGTGCTTGCTCTGGCGGGGTGGTTATACTGCTACACTGCAGGGGACGTCTTCCCACTATGCCTCATCTTAACACACCACCATAGCAGCCACAGTTGGCCCATATATATATATATATATATATATATATATACACACACACACACCCAGGCGGAATCACGTGACCCAAAACTAAGACGTTAGATGGCCCTTCAAAGCCCGCCAAACATTTAAAATCACAACATAAACTTTAACGAAAAGAAATATTAAATAACGAAACGAAAATTGAAGTCAATGGGGTTTTCTCGTTACAATATGCAAGGCCGTGACCTGAAACCTGTTAGCAGTTAGCGTCTGGTTGGAGTACGATATGGCTCAACTCTGAAGGGGAAGAGAGATGTATTGTTAGTTCAATACAGGAAGTTATGTAGAGCAAATTGTAGGCTGCAATTATTTTATTTATCAGGAAAATATCTTCCACACCAGAACTTCCGAACGTCAGATTCCACATTGAATAGGAATGATTCCTGCCGGATTATAGAATCCATGACTGAACGAAAAGCTAAGACTAGAGGGAATAGAGTGTTGCTGTACAAGTCAATTCCAACCGACAAGTTACGTTGATTCTGGCTGGTGGCCAGCAACCAGATCAGTTTATGCAGACATGCTGGACAATTAAGTTCGACACTCGATTCATCATGAAAATTTGCCCTATGTAAGTAAACGGAATTACTAATTACATTTTAGAACAATGAGTTAATTTTTTTCTTGTAGAAGTGTATCTTACAATTGGTGTTATATATTCTTATTTTGCTCATCTAATTGATTAAATTGTTATATTCTTTGGTATCTCTTTGACTTCATTAGATTTGGGGGTTTTTGCATCCGGGTGTTTTAGGGCTGTTTTTCGTTGTTTAAGAAGAAGTGTACTTCCTTGCTGGACTGACTTTCTTATGCAACATTAAAAGATATAATGTAATAACATCATAATATGCCCGTCACACCCCAGTAAATTGAATAGTAATATGAGGTGTTTCGTTAATGTTGAAATTAAAACTATACCTGGCAGCGAAAGTGGTGTAGGTGGATACAAGTTGTTATACGGAAAGATAAAGAAATATAGACCAGCATGTTTATTTTCCTTTAAAGATGTATAATAACATGTATCAATTACTAGTATAATCTCATTAACAGAACTTCAAGATGTATCAGAGATTATCTAAACAGTACATCCACTATTTCTTCTAATATAATTTTCATTTCAGAACTGAAGTTGAATTATGCCGCTTTGTACAGTTATTGTACAGAGGTTTTAAGGTTGTAAACTTGTATAATACGAAAATGTAAAAAAAAAATAAAAAAAAAAAATTAAAATTTACAAAGTATTTTTTATTATTATTAATTTGCTAAATAAATAGTATGAAAAAATACCATTCGAGGGAATGTACATTTTTAACGTGCACTTATCTGTGTATTTATATTTGTTGTCAGTTTTCTATCAATATTAAATAAAACGATAAAAGCTCAGTTCCATTTTCGTGGGTTGAGGCAATATTCATTATATATACAGCAGTAGGAAAACCAGCCTCACTGAGTCAGATATATCACTACTGTGTTGTAAATATTAACGCAACTATTTCATATTTAAGCAACCTTTTTTGTGCTGAACTGGTTCCTGAATAATGTAAGCATGCATAAGCAAATAATACAGTCGGCATAAAATTTCTCTCTCTCTCTCTCTCTCTCTCTCTCTCTCTCTCTCTCTCTCTCTCTCTCATATATATTGTAGTTCTGCTACTATAATTGCTTCGGCATAGTACTCCCTCCCTCTCTCTCTGTCTCTCTCTCTCCAATATATATTGTAGTTCTGCTACTTTAATTGCTTCGGCTTAGTACTCAGCACTCATTATTGCTTGTGGTTTAGTTTCAGAAACATTGTTTTTTGTACGGTCCTGTAATTTCATGTGTGCATTCACATTGATCACCGAAGTTAACACCTATAACATGTAATTTGTGGTTGTATGACCTGCTTTTCTTAAGAAATTGCAAAAGCAAGGTTTTTAAATTATGAAATATACAGGCGAATCAGGCGACACACATTACTCAACAGAAGACCCATAAAAGTAAAGTGTGGCTGTAATGACTTAATCTTCTTTAAAAACTGGTTATGCCAAATTTTTGGACAATGTACTTACTGTACGTGCACGGGAGAAGCAGTCGCGACATTTCATTCAACATAAATTTCCTGTTTGTTCGTTTTTTGCGTATACCTTCAGATTTGTATTCAATTACAAACGATACAGAAGAGAAAAATCTTTCTTATGGAAATATTTCATAAATAGAAACTACAGTAAAAACCGTTTCATGCAATGTTTCTCTTTCGTCCTCTCGTACAGGTTTTGTTTTTGTTTCAATAGCATCTCGGTGCGAGTAATTCATACTCTGTAGAGTTACCGTTCTTGTCAGTGTTCGGATAGAGGTCGTTGTCACAGAGAAACTGAAGAAACACAGGATAATTTCTAGGGGGTTTCGTGTCATTTTGCCTGTCTTGATAAGCAAAGGTTTGAATAAGAATAACTAGTTATAAAAGTTATGATTTGCCGGTGTTGTAAATAACTTGCGATAACAACAAGATACGGAGAACCTAAAAGCAGTAGACTACACAACTTGTAGTCGCATGCCAGCGAAAATGGCGGACGACTGTCATTGCTAAAAATGTATTTGGAGTCATCTGTATTAGTTTTAGGTTTCAGTAGTTTATGTAGTTATTAAGTCATACCCAGAAAACGGATTTGTTTTTGTTTAAGACGAACAGGCATCGTTAATTTTGACTCATTTTTATTGTATTTTTGCATTCGCTCATTGCAGGTTCGAGAAAGGCATTCGGTATAGTTTTGAAATAGGCAGTTGTAGGGAGTAATATTAACATTGTTGAATTTACCGGTATTTCATTATTACATTTAAGTTCTCCCCCATAAATCCTAAGATATCACAACAGGAGCTGAACAAAAGTTGAAACTAAATATTGCATGTCAAAAATGACTTTTGATTTAAACATTTCTTCAAGTTAATTCAAAAGACATTGAAAACATTTATCCCTATGTTTTTCCTATATAGGGTAATTTGGGGTAAATTGTCCCCAGTAGTCCATTAGATTTTGCATCTCATTAATTTACTTGGAAATAAAAGCACAATCCAGGTGAACCAATAAACATAAATGCATCTTACAATTTATTGATTCCATTGCATGCATTCTGAAAACTGAGTAGTAAATTAAGTCGAGATGGTACTTAACAACACTCCACAAGAACATGAAGAGGTTGATGCATGTTTATAAGTCTAGTACAGGTAGTTTGGAAGATATTTTTTTAATCGTGTCAAGGATGAGAATGGCATATGAACAGATAATAGATATGTCTGTCTGTAATCAGCATGCTAGAAATACAACCAGTATTCCAACATGCATAAAACAGTGGCACACTGCCACTGAGACCTTCTAAAGCTGAAGACCAAGTTAACATGTGTATCAATAATATGTATTGTAGGCTGTGTAAATTGTGAATTATTTTATCACAGCAGTACAAGCTATATGCATGTAACTTTACAGTTACAGTGGGTTCTATAGATGAGTGACTTGGAGCTGCTGTTTACATTTGTGACTCTAAAATAAGGAATAATATTGGCAGGATTTGGCAACTACTAATACTGCTTAAGACAATTCAGGTGATGACCAAAAATGAGACATTTTCTGATACATTTAAAATTTTGTATATCAGAGTGTTCATTTTCCACAGCTTGTTTTATATCCATTGAATGTTTTTATATTTAATTTCAAAATATATTGTGGCCATACTTATTTTGGGAAAAAATCCTGAATCATTAGAATTTCAGGATCTTGTGTGTGTGTGTGTGTTTGTGTGTGTATGCATGAGTTTTATACCACAAGTATACAAGTATAATCAGAACTAACAATACATTTTCCAGTATACAAACTTGTCTTACCCATGACTTTTACTATAAGTAGTCACTTGTTCACAATGGCCATTCTAATTTCCTCTGGCAAATTCCCTGTTAAATATCCAATATGTGACAGTGACCTGCCTTCAGTTGTCAGCAGCCAGGCGTTTCTTAAACATTGGTCTTTCCCTGTCATAAGCAGTCACTGGAGCATATCTGTAGTGACCGCTCAGTCTGTGTTAACTGAAATTTTGCTTCATGGGTACAGCATTGTTTATATCAAGGAATATTGTGTGAATCAGTGTGTGAACATTTTTTAATCTTACTTGTACTTGATTCCAGTCATATTGACACTGTAACTCGGAGTTGTCACGTTCAAAAGAGAGGCAGTTTTTATATCATTAGGGTAGAGGGTCGAAGCAATTCTTTGCTGCATGGTGAGAAAAGTAGTTGTGCTATCACACCAGACATGTCCCAGTTTGATAGGTACAGTTTGATTATTTTATCTGTCTACCTTTGTGGGTAATAAAGAATAGCCATATGCGGCTTCTTTGGATTTCCTATTCATCACAGACTTCTCACGAAAGCTGCCTTTTGATCTCATTGAGTTGAGCAACTGGCTTATCCAGATATTGTTTTTGAAGTGTTTACAGCTGCTTTCAAGTGAAACTTGTATAAGATGGGTGATGAAAGAGTCATTCCAGTTTTACATTCATGTTTAAGCTGCAAGTCAGTAGCTAAATTCTGTTTTATAATGATGCACAGGACTAAAGTAAGATCAGTGATTATTGGGGGGCAGGGCTTGCCATGTAGGCCATGACCAGACTCAGTTAGATAAGCTTTGTTCTAAGTCATTTAAAAGTGGTATCGAAAATGTAAAGTCCTATGTTATTTGATGTGCATAAAATAGTATATGCACACCAGACTCGAACTTGGAAGACTTATAATATCGAAGCCTAATCTTATTGGCATATTATTTTATGATAATACCTTCAAATTTAATGTTTATTTCAGATGCCTACGCTCAAGCTTCATAGCTCTGATGGCGAAATTTTTGAGGTGGATGTTGAAATTGCCAAACAGTCCATAACGATAAAAACTATGTTAGAAGGTAAATGATTGTATATCTGAATGGTTCATTGAAGTCCTTGTGCCATGTACCTTTTTGGCATTGCAAAAAAAAAAAATCATGTTTATAAAATGTATTACTTTGGACGCTGTGGCTCATGTGAATTCATACAATTTGTTGATATTTCTTTTGGAACCTTTCATGTCAGAAGTCACCTTGAATAAGTTTATTTCACTCTGTTGAATGCTGCACATTTTGCCACACCATTTGATGAGAACTGCTTAGAATCAGTGCAGAAAAATTCATAGCCCTGGACAAGCTGGAAGATTATTAAAAATATATGAAATACAGATTTATTTTCTGTCTGTATTATGCTTGGGCTGTTGCTTTTAAACATACATGTTACCTAGGAAAGCAGTTTTTAAGAATGCGTTTCATTGCATTAATTACTCTAAGAGTTCGTAGATGAACATGTTCAGTAAAATTCTAAACTGAATCTATGAGCAACTACACACTGAAAGTGCCTTCTTAGTGTCCCAGTTGTGTTTTAACAGAATAGCTCTTATCATAAATAAATAGATATGCATCATTAAATGATTTATTTGATCCAGATTTAGTACCTGAATGCCTAAATTTGGATCAGTACATAGCTGCCAACTGTCCTGTTTTTCCGTATTTGTCCCATATTTTGGACCTGAATATGAATGTACGTTTTTTTTGCCAAAAATATGTTTTTTTATATAAAAAAAAATAATAAAAAATGTCTTTCCTTTCCTTCAGTTTAGAACGGGCACTCAGTTTCATTATGATAGAAAGTTATTGCATGTATATAGGAATACAGTTCTACAATATGATTGGTTCATTCGAAATTGAGGCTACCATGCCTGTCTTTATCCGCCATATTCGATTTTGCAAACAATTACCGCTACCGCTGTGTCTCATCTTCGTAATATTCAACTTTTAATCATGTTGAATAGGAAATAAGAATATTGAGAATTTTCGCCAGAAAAGACGAGAAAACAGAACTAAAAGGACAATTGTGCTGTCTTGTTTAGATTTGTGAAATCATCTAGTAAAGGAGAAGACTTTACGTTTTGGAAATTGTGTAATGTGATTTCGCTATTGGGCTTGGAGGCGCACATGAAATACAAGAGCTCAAAAAAGCTAATAAACATCAGCTTGCTGCTTTATCATACACAACTCAGCCTGAACTTGGATGTATATAAATACCAGAGAGAACCATGATATAATTCGATTGAAATTCAATTTATTAAATTTCTTTTAGAAATGAACCATCCTCTTTCAGTTACTAGTGTTGCTGGCGATTTATTTCGCACACGTTTTCCAGACAGTAAAATCGCAAAGGATTACTCGTATGCTAGAATGAAAACAATTCAATAAGCAAATCACACAGAATTGAGATTATCAATGAAAGTTGGCACATTGGAATCGATAATGATTGAAAAAAAAATAAGGTGTCGAAAAGGCTCCTATAAACAGCCTGTGTTTGAGTGTGTTGCACTCTTGCACCTTCTGAATGGGCACCCGAATGGAACAGGGTTCTTGCTCAGAAGGTGCAAGTGTGCAACACATCCATCTTTGATATCAAATAATTATGTAAGGCACTGTCCTACCTTACTGATGGTTGTATATGTTGTAAGTAGTTGCATATGCATTAAAATTTTAAAAATCAATATTTGGTCCTGAAAATCAGTATTTTTGTCATAACCAATCAGTATTTTTGTACTTGGGGGTTGGCAGCTATGTCAGTAGTTAAGCACTATTTAGATTAACTCGAACCGCTCGGGTGGCCTAGTGATTAGAGTGTCCACCTTGGATGCGGGTGGTCGCGGGTTTGAACCCCAGCCTAGTCATACCAGAGACTTTAAAAAATGGTACTAACAGCTGCCTCACTTGGCGTTCAGCATTAAGAGGTTAGTGTTAGGACTGCATACAATGGAGAAGTTTCTACTTGAAATGTTTTGGGTAAAACCAATGTTAAATGCAAATATGCATATTGAGAAATAGAGGACATAATAAAATGAGAACCAAAGTGCACATGGGCATACTACACAGACACTTCATTTCCTGATTTGCTTCCACTTGTCCATGTTTAGCTCTCGCTTCACCTTTTTCTGTCCAGAAGGATTCAAATCTAGCTCAATCATAACTTTTGTGTGTGTGTGTGTATATATATATATATATATATATATATATACACATACATAGTCTCTATGTGGGTGGTATTGCAATATAAATAGACTTCTATTTTTTTCAATGCTATTTAAAATATTTTTATTAACCATACCTTGCTTTAAAACAGATGCTAATCATAAGCAGTGATGGCATTTCAAAGTAATCTAGAACAAATCATTGTGAATCCAGTATCAGAGAAATCAATGTGATGCCATTCACAGGATATTATGCATGTTAATTAGTTCCCTATTTTTTGGATGAATGTTTATCAGACATCAGTAAAAGGAGTAAAATTGTGCTTGACAGTTGTGTCCTTTTAAGATAAGCTTACTTAAATTGGTTAGCTGTCTAGTTATGTAAGGAAGGGGATATCGGGCACAAGAGTGCCACTTGTTCATTTATGCTTCCATCCGTCTGCTCATTTTTTTGGTTGAAATTATTGTTTGTTGGAATTCCAGTGTTTGCCTTGCTAATTGTCATCAGTATTAGCACACAGATTAATCAGAGGTTTTCTCGTATTCAGTAATCCAACTTAAATGGTCAGGGTCTTCAACTGGAGTGGGAGATAAAAAATAGGTGTACGACTTTTGACTGATTTGGACAGACTTTAATATTAGAAACTGTATAGATAAATGTAAAAGGATTCAGAAAATGTTAATAGAAAAGTAGATAATCCTATAAAGTACCAGCTATCAATAAAACAGTGGTGTGTGTGAGAAAAATTGTCAGTGTTACTGTATTTCATGTATTTTTTTGTACCCTTTAATTTTTCGTACACAATCCAGTTATCAAAATAATAATTTTTTAAATGTGTCTTATTTTTGCATACGTATTGCTTTGTATTATTCAAAAAATCCTTTAAATTATCAGACATAAAATTTCTGCTAAGAAGATTTATGTTAGCAAAAAAGATTAAAAAAATACCGTTTTGCCATTTGGTTTTACAAAAATTAATAATTAATTGTTGGTGAGAAAATACATTTGTCATTACATTATCTACTGGTGTTTATTAACAACTGGACAAAGGTCTTCACAGAACATATCTATAAGTATTATCATTAATTAGTTCTCCTTATTAAGTCCGTCACCGTAACAAAACACCACGTGCGTTTTAAAATGAGTTCGGAAGCCCTTTGATGTTTTCTTATCCAACAAAAATTATATCAGTACATGCTAAAGTGAAGATCACAGATCATTGCTCAACTAGTCTTATTGTTTCATTATAGTCATACAAAAATAAAATATAAAAACCTTGTCATTTTCTATTGTAAATTTGAAAGTCACATACTCCATTAAATCAATTCATATATATAAGTGCTTGTACTGTTTTGACATGGATATAATTAACATTTTATTGCGAATCTATTCTTCGATATACCCTCTTACGTTATCATTGGCAAATGTAAATAACAAGAAATGCGTATGATCGCATGTCCTAACAACATCTGCTGTATGGACCAGGGCCTCGATAGCACATTGACAGATTTTCATTTCCCGAAAGAGAGCCTCATTTCCCAACTGGCAGCCTCACTGATTTGACCTCGTTTGTTGAATCTTGCCTTCTATCTGGTTTCAGCGGGAAAAACCAAAGCTCTAAGCAGATTTAATTAGCGTGTAGCTAAGATGTACATAGCCATGTAGTTGTTGTGACAGTGTATATTGTGCCATGTGGTTGTTGTCATAAAATATATCGTAATTAAAACAAGAATGAATTTTTGATTTAGAATTGTTAATTGGTAATGGAATATAGTAGTGTTGTAACACACGAGGATTATTACAATCATCAAGTAACTGAAAATAGTCTTTCTTCTCTTTGCAAAAGCTACAAAATAAAAACTGCCCAGAATAAATATGATCTTGTACACTGACAAAATTTTGTTTCATCTCTCTTTCTCTGATACACACACATATGCTCGCATGCATTAACTAAAGCGTGTTTTCAGTGTCTTTATTTTTTTATTGCAATTTGATAGTGAGGTTATTGTTGCTGTAAGAATACAAGTTGCACTTAATTTCTTGACAACTTGCACTCGTATCATTGCATACAATTTACCAATAAGACTGCTTGGGTGGCCTAGTGGTAGAGCGTCCGCCTCGGATGCAGGAGGTCGCAGGTTCGAATCTAGGCCGAGTCATACCAAAGACTTTTAAAAATGGTACTAACAGCTGCCTCACTTGGCACTCAGCATTAAGAGGTTAGTGTTAGGACTGGTCGACCTGGTGTCAGGATAATGTGACTGGGTGGGACATCATGCTACATGTCTGCGGCATGATGCCCCAGTGCTAGACGTCACTATAAACTTCATAATGCAGACATCGTAGTAATATGACTGAAGAATTGTTAAAGCTACGTTAAGAATCTAAATCACACACACACACAATTTACCAGTAAATAATACCCGTAACTAATACATGTTCAAACCATCTTAATCATTTTGCCAACATTACACAACATAACAGCTACAAATAAGTATGATCTAAATGCAGATGAGTTTGCACACTCAGAAATTATCCTCTCTCTCTCTCTTTCTTGTTCACTAATAACAACAAAAGTCTTTCTGAGTACTTTTATTTTTATTGTAATTGGATTCTTGAGTTGAGGGCAGAAAGAGACAGAAAATATATGTTTATTTTGTACATTTGTACCATTAGGTTGGCGAATCGCGTGATTCCATAGAACTTGTTTGGGTATGATCCCTTTATTTTTCGTACATGGTCAGTACCACAAAATGATAATTATTTATTTTACATATAATTTTTGGTATACTGAAATTACTAATTATTTTTTTCATGTACGAAAATGACATGAAATATGGTAAATTAGTAATATTATATACTTAAATATATGCCTGTTTCTGTTGATTTATTTATATTTTCTTTTTACATTTTTATTCAGACCTTGGTATGGATGAAGATGAGGATGAACCAGTACCCCTCCCAAATGTGAATGCAGCAATCTTGAAGAAAGTCATTCAGTGGTGCACATACCACAAAGATGACCCACCCCCACCAGAGGATGATGAGAATAAGGAGAAGAGAACTGATGACATCTGTTCCTGGGATGCAGAGTTTCTCAAAGTTGATCAGGGGACATTATTTGAATTGATTTTAGTATGTGAATATCACGGTTTTGAAACACTTTAGTTTTTTCTTCCATTCAGCTACACATTTACCAGCTTGGGGGGAGTTAATGCATACCATTTTTTTAGACTATTGTTTTTAAAACTGAATTATTTCTTTTTTGAGTTGATGTTTGCAGTATGTTTGCAGTAACTTAGTAAGCAGTGGATCTTACTTGTGTGTGCCATCAGACATTAATCAGTTTATTAAGCCCCATGAATCATAGCAAGACATGATTCATAGCTGCCAACCCTCACAATTTTGGCGTGAATAATTTCACGACCTTTTCAGCGATTCACGGATTCACGCTGCATGCAGAAAAGTCATGAATTCCCCAATTCTCAATTATTTTAAATCATTAATAAAATAACAGATTTCCTGTTAAGTGCTAGTTGTGATATTGGCAGTTGCCGAAACAGTCCGGAATTGCTGGTCGTGATGTTAGTAGAACTATAGCTGATTGATACTGTTGGCCCAGTAGCAAGCATTTTAGCGTATTTTAATCTATATGTATTAGAGTAGTTTTACAAATGCTTTTGAGAGAAACGGGGGCCTAACAACAATTTTGCTCCATGCATGCGCCGCCAACATGGATTTGAATTAACGTTCAGCATCGATGTTGAAAATGTCTTCACCACCAAGGAAAAGAAATGTATTGCACAAAAAGCGAAGTTTAGTTTCGAATATACCAAAAATTGGCCATGCATTCAGGCATCAAACACCGCTATACATCATGCTTTTTGCACACAGTGTGCCACAAATTTTAGCATTGGGCATGGTGGCAGAGATGATGTGAGGAAGCACATTGGTAGCAAAAAGCACTTAGAGGTTGGGAAAATTAAGAACTCCAGCAGATTTTAGCTCTGGAATATTTTAAGCCATCAACGGAAGACCTGCAAGTTACCAACGCTGAAACATTGTGAGTTTTTTTGTTGAACACAATCTACGTTTATCAGCTGGATCCCATGCTAAACATTTGTTCCAACAAATATTCCTTGACTCGAAGATTGCTTCACAAATTCATGTTGAAATTCACGAATTTTTATCCCTATTTTCACTAATTGGGAGCCTGGAGGGTTGGCAGCTATGCATGATTTATAATGCTTTTGGGTGACCTTCAAACCTCTAGATCTTTTCGGACTGCTGATTGGATATCACGTCATAAATAAAGTAGGGAGGCACCTATCACTGCTTCTCTGGCAGGTTTTATGCGCTTCACACACCTTGTTTAGATTAAATTAGTTTTAAAGGCTTTGCAACTTGTTTTCCTGTAGAAGTTCAGTTTAATTTCCTTATTTTATACTCTGTATTTTCTTGTTATGGACTTGTGAAATAGTCTAGAGTAAGACATAAGATAGAGAGGGAGAAGAACTATCACAAATATTGTGACTGTTACTCAACCAGTGTTCTAAAAATTTAAGTATATGGGGCCATTTTCAATTAGGGCCATGTTTCTTATTTCCTCATTTACTGATGCTTACCTGTTACATGACCACAGTGATGAACATCAAATTCCATAACATTACTGCATTAATTTTGAGCTAGTTTTTCTCATTCACAGTAATTATTGTGATTGTGTTTTCAGGTGTTTTTTATGTTAGGAGTTTCTACAGAAAAAATTAAATAATATTATAGTGCCTACAAGTAATTCCAAGATGGATATTTTTAAAAGTTTCATTTTATTTTTCAAGTCATTTTGAAGGCAGTGATATTAGACAAGTTGATTTTCTGTATAATTTTGCACTTGATTGACTGACTTCATTATCATTTGTGTTGTATTTGATTATGAGGCAATGCTCCAGTCTTTAGCAACCCTATAGTTATTGCTGTTGGATGCTGGGGCGATTCTCCAGTCTTCAGTATCACTTTTATTACTTGTATCAGTTGCTGAGGCAGTGCCTCCGTTTTCATTGTTACTGGTATAAGATGCTGAGGCAATTTGTTGGTGTTCATTGTCACTTTTGGCATTGCCCCTCTCTCCATTGTCACTTTTGGTACTGGTATCAGATGCCAAGGCAATGCTGCAGTCTTCTGTGTCCCTTGTGTTACTGGAATCAGATGCCAAGGCAATTCTAGTCTTCAGTGTCACTTTTGTTACTGGAATCAGAAGCTGAGGCAGTTTGCTAGTAATCAGTGTCACTTCTGTTATTGGTGTCAGATGAAGAGGCAATGTTGCAGTCTTACGATTTTTATTTTTATGGAAGTGCCTTCTTTTATTGGGTCATTTTTTAAAGATTGTATGGTTAATGCACATATACATTTTTCAGAAGTATCATCTGGATTGTGTTTGATGATTTGACCATTTGATTCATCTTTCGTTTCTGTTTCAGAGATTTTGAATAATTTGATATATTGAACAAAATTTGACAAGGCGGTAAAAGAGTTCTCGACAATTTGTATAGTTCAGCATTATCCCGATCCTGGTTTTTCTGTTTACAAGCTCTCTAACAGAAAGAGGGAATGCTGTTGACATTGATCTTCATAATTTATTAGAGATGCTTTCACAAAGTTTCACACATTTTGACTGCTTGAATTTCTATTTTTGCAGTGGAAACTGCTCAAAACTTGATCTTTCTATCATCTTGTTGGAACCAAAAATATCTATTTTCTTTTTTCTCACATGTACACTCATATAGAGATTGAAGTACATTAATTACTTTCCCACTGGTAAAATTTGAAGGAAATCAGAAGAAGTGATTGTTTTTAATTTTGTTTAAAAATTTATACACATTTTTTTTTTCTTCCTGTAATTGGATGTATACTTTGAGTGCATTGTTGGCATTTCTAACCCAGTAAAGCTGTATGCCTGCAGCATCTGATATTGAATTCTTGGACAAAACTGATTCACTCTAAAATAAGCAATCTATAATTTTTCTTTAAATAACATGATTCCATAGGTTACTTGGGGTGAGAGAGCATCTAAAAATCATAAACATCTGTCACTCATGTACATCAGACAAATCACAGGGCAAAGTCATTTTCGCTTTCTTAACAGAAGAAGGCAACGTTTACATATTTTGGCAGCTTAGTGACCAACTTCGCCTGGTAACCTGACTCTGACCTATAAGTAAACATGGACATGTAAACAGAAATAAGCAGGGTTTAGGGATAATATTTTTGTATTAAACATTTCAAGGATGAAAAAAGTAATCATTTGTCTGGCAGCCAATTAAAGAATTATGCTTCACAAAATTATTTTGTTGCTTGCTTAAAACCTTTTATGGAATAAAGAGAGAAAAAATATTGTGGTGCTGGACAGTTGAAATCAGAGTTCCAGGTAGTCGTGTATTCTGTCAGTCAAAAATACAGGAAATTATGAATAATAGGAAGATATTCTGTGCAAGTGAAAAGACTACAGAGGGATCAGCTGACAAGTTTACATAGTTATTTATCATGTTATTGATCATTTTGACTGCTGCAACCACGAGTCTGCGTAGACATTCGGGTAGGGGGTATTGAAGATGATCAGAAATGTTTTGAAATACCACAGTAGCTAAAGAGATGTATCTTTTGTTTTGATAAAACAGTGGGTTGGATAATCACTTTTTGGTAAATCAATACTTGAATATGTGGTTACCATAATAACAGGAAAGAAGTGTAAATTGTAAAAGGCATAGAAATGTGCATTTTATTTTCATATAATAGAAACTGATTCCAAAATCTCCTTTATAATTTTATTATTTATTGTGTTATTTTGAGCAAGTCAGTATATGGTTATAGGGTGTGATCTTTGTGGTTACCAGGTTGTGATACAAAGGTTGATTCCCAGAGGAATGTGGACAGACCCAGGGCCCAATGCTGACTGCAAAAGTTAATTTCCCTTGCCATGGGAGACTTTTATTGCAGGGCTATGAAAAGTTTCTAAGTTATGACTCGGGGAGTAAGGAGACACTATGCCAATGCTGACTGTACAATTTGTTAGACTATGCCGAAAAGTTTGCATGTATATGGGGGTGGTGATTACAAGGTGGGTTACTTAAAAAAATTTCTAGTTGTGATGTAGGGTTTGGGTCCCAAACAATTAGGACAGGTAGAGTCGGTGTTTGTTTAACCATAAAGTCAACTTGTCACTTGCCAGTTCTTAAAAATAAAGCAAACACATAATAACAAATGTACATTAAGTTTAATCACAGTATATGACAAAAACAAGATTTTTTTTACCTCCCCATCCCCTCCCACCACCTTTCGTGGATATGAATTCATTTTGTTAAAAAAAAATCATTTCCAATCTGTAAACATTAAGAATAGCAAGTTTCATCAAATTCCTTCAGATTATTTTAAAGTTGTGGACTTGCATTTAAAACTTTGATTTGATGATGTTGATACCATCACCAGTTGACATCAGCATCATTAGCAGAGTTAAAGTTGAGACTGAAATGCATATTATGAAATTCTATCACCATGACATTAAATATCTGTTAAGAATTTCAGTGATGTAACAAAAATACATCAGAGAAACACAAGAAACAAAAAATCAGTCAACATGGTGAACAGGGTTATGAAGATAGCTATTATGTAAACACTTATTTTTTAATTTTGATTACCATAGCATCCATCATCACTGAGCTAAGGATTAAATAAAAATGAATAGGCAAAGAGCAGATAATAGATAATAATGTTGGATTACACTTCAGCATTTTCTTATAGCCTTTATTTTAATACCCCATTTAACTTTGTTCATGATTTTCCTTTTGCATCACTTGTTTCAAAGCAGTGAGCAAATTGACTGAAATTGGACTGCACAATTTTATAGGAGAGATTGAAAATGATGATCTCCAAAAACAACGTGAAATGTGTGTTAAATTAAATGTCCTATCACATTTGCACAGTATAAAGGTTGGTAATTTAGATTGCAGTGAGAGAAAAATATTGATTAAGGATGAAAGAAGTTTCTGTTGCATTTTAACCTATGTAATGCCTACATAAATTCTGGAAAAAACATCTGAGGATATTTGTGCCACAGCCTTATGGTAAATTTGTATGGTCACTAAGAATTTGTGTTAAGTATTCAGCTAGAAAAAAAAAGACCATTACTTCTCAGATTCACTCATTTTTAGCTCTGTCGGAGCATAAGATGGTTTTAATCAATGAGAAGTTTGCGAAGTGGCATAAGTGATAAATATTGAAATCATGACTTAATTTGTTGTCAGGTGATAAGGATACAAAGCACAAACTTCCCAATAACAAAGTTATTTTTGGTGCACCTTGAATGCCATGTTGCCAGTGTTTTTGTGGGCCATTGTGAATTTTGCTGTGCTGAAAGCTGCTAGTGTACTGCCTGGAGAAAATGATGCCTAGAAACCATTTCTTAAGACACTTATAAAAAAAAGATGATAAAAATGCTTAAAAGACTAAGATTAGTCAGCAGTTTACCAATTGTGTTAACAAAGTATACATGTTAATTCTAATTTTAGGCAGCTAATTACCTGGATATAAAAGGTCTGTTGGATGTTACCTGCAAGACAGTGGCCAATATGATTAAAGGCAAGTCCCCTGAGGAGATTAGGAAGACATTTAACATCAAGAATGATTTCACACCAGCAGAAGAAGAGCAGGTAAGTTTGCATTCAATTGGCTTATCAGATATTTGTCATTTTTGATAGTAATGGGTGAGCTCTTTATAGCGTAATGATTATTTGTCAGAGGTGGTATAGTAATTGAGATATTTTTGATGGTTGTGTTGAATCTTCCTGGTGTGTCGGCAGAGTAGGAGGATCTAATGCCAGGCAAGAAAGGGTTGTGTTCTTGCTTGGGATATTTATGACTCCTTGAGAGCTGGAAGGTTTCTCTTCTGCTCTGTAACAACTATTTCACCTTCTTTCCCTCCCCCGCCCCATTTTTTTAAAATTTAAAGTTCCTGCCATACTTGTAGAGTTGTGAATTGTGTTTAGCTATGTTCCTTCATGCCATCCTTGGCGAATTTAATTTCTGGTCTACTTTGTAAGGTCTTGATGGATTGACAACAATTTTTATGTTGGCATTGTTTAAAGAGTTATGTCTCTTGTCAGACTTTTGCACATGTATATTGAACCAAGCTTTCTTAAGTTGGTTGTATATTTGTTGGGTTTCATGTTGTATGAATACATTTATGGTTGAAATCCAAGAAATGAATAGTGTCTTTTCATTCTTATACCAGTGACTGCACGAGACAAACGAATAGCCCATGCATCTGGTGTCATTTTAACAATGGCTGTTATATAATCAACTCTTTCAGGTTTTAATCAGCATTGCTGACAGATCATATTGGGATGTATTTTCAAGTCATTTCAACCTCAGTAACTAAACTTGGGGTGGGCGCATTGCTGAGTGATCATATGTTACATCTCAAGAAAAGTCTCTTGACTTGCTTTTCTGGGTTTAGTTAGTATTTCTTAAAAGCAGTATCCAAACTATATTTTCAGTACTTTTTCTGTCTTTGTTGCCAGACTTTAAGTGTGTGCATGGATATGTGTTTGCTTCAAATGAAAAGTGGATCACTGCAATCCCCTTTTTACAGGGCTCTCAAAATTGATGATAGAATATTTGCATGCCTTTGATTCGCTCTCCATGATGATGGTAGATGCATATTGTGTCTTTCAATCCATCACAACTTGGTTAAATTTTGTATTTAGGTCATTATGAGCACTGTGTATTATGTCTTACGATGTCTACTTGGTCTTAAATGAAAAAGGTGCTGATCGAACATCCAGTATGTGGCCATCTTGAAAAGCGCTCATTATGGCCACCATGGTGGCTATCTTGAAAATATTGTTATCTCTACCCCCAAATGGATGGTTATATCAGCATGGGTTTTCACTAATAGACTTCTTATGATACCTAGTTGGTTCTAAATGAAATGGTGCCGGTCATACAACCATTATGGTTGCCATGGCAGCTGTCATGAAAATCTTGTCACAGTTCCCCCTGAATGGATGATCATTATGACATGGGGTTTTCTCCAAAAGACTTCTGTTGATGTCTGCTTTGTCCTAAATGTAAATTTTGCCAATCTGACGTCAAAAGATGTCCAGCACAGCATCTAATTTTGAAAATCTTGTTATTGCTGAAGAACAGCAGAAATGGTTTCAACACTTGGGAGTTAAAAGTAAGAAATGGTCTTAAGCTCCTGGAAATTCATTTTGTCAGTAAATTGTCAGTCCCTTTAAGGTATTCTTATTTCTTGTAGCCGGTGGCCACAAAATTTGGGATGCATCACCAGGTAAGTGCATGTCAGATACAAAAATTGGTTTGTATTGACTAAGTTTTCTCCCCGTGTTTGGATATGGGTTTCTAATGTATTGTGAATATCGGTGGGTCCAAGTTTGTCTCAGTGTTATCATTTCCATGGGGTTCCATTTGATGGTCAGAAATTCTTCAAAGTTCTTATCATGATCCAGTTCGTGGTTGAAAGTTTGGTTTGGTGTTTTACGGTATGTTAACCTGAGTGTGTTTCTTAGTAAAAAGGCAAGTGGAAAAAAGTGCCTTGCTTTGTGACACACCACAGTAGGTGAACCGAACAATCTGAGAGCACATTAGGCCTCAAGTCACTCTAGATCCGGTCTCCATGAATCACCTCATACAATATGCAAGAAAGTACAATGCACCTATACTGCATCCTGAAGCCAGCAGAATAAAAACTTGTTAATATATTTCCTGTGAGACTTGTCAGTGAAAATTGAGAATGGTTTGTTAAAATCAAACATAATAAATATTTGGGAAATCAGGTGTTAAGTTGAAGTCAAGCATTACATGAATAGGTAATTTATTTGCATGAAAAAATCATTGCATGTTTTAGTTTTTTTCCCTTTACAAAATTTGTTTTCATTTTTCAGGTGCGGAAGGAGAATGAATGGTGTGAAGAGAAGTGAACATTTTTGTACATATGTCTATAAGGAACTAAAGACATTTTATATTCCTGTCTTACCATTAACAAATCCTGATTTACTACTGTGGAAAGTATTCTGTTCAGCAGGCATTTTCCTTAGGGAGATGTAAACGTGGAGCTTGTTCGCCTTGTGTAAATATTTTGTATCTGTCCAACAGTTTCACTTGTGTGCTCTTTTTTATTTCTTTTCTTTTTATCATTTACTGCAGAACTTCTTCCATGATAGGACATGATGGTCAGCCAAATATATTTCAGAAAGTAGGGGATTGGATCATCAAAGATATTGTTAGAGAATGTTCCCAAAATTTTGCAAACTTGAACATTGGCTTATCATTTAATGTAATTTCGACTAAAAACTAAATAGACCTACAGATTCAGAATTTATGTAACAGTAAAATACTAAAGTCAATGGTAAATATATTTTCTACTTTTAATTAAACATGAGAAAATGTGATCGTATTTAACTTTTTTACATGCAGAGTTTGAAATCTTTTGATAACATCTTTCTTCCACTGGCTTAAAGACACAAGTTTCGTTTCAGGGATTAAGTTTGAATTTGTGAAAAAACTTATCAAGTGTTTTTAATAGGCAAATCATAATATAATGTGCAGTCAGTTTACCAAGGTGATAATATGCCATTATACCTGTATTCTCAGTACTACTTAGAGCACAAAATTCAGTATCAATAGTAAGAGAGTTTTTGATAGTATCTGAAGTACATTTACAGCATTAAATTTTAGAAGTTATGGGGAGGTACCCTTTAAGATCTGTCTGTAAATATTTTGTAAAACCTAATTTACAGTGAATAGAAAAATGTTAGACTTTGGTGTTATGTGGAGCTCCAAGAAGTTTGGAGAGAGTCTGGCCTGATTTCTACTGGTCACATATTTTATAGCCACAGATTGAATAATAAAAGCAAAAGGATTTGAAACAAGTTTACAAAAATTTGCAAGGCTCTTGAAGTAATATTGGTTGCATGATTTATGGACATAAGTTTTAGGAAAGTTGTGATGATCTGTTTTTGAATGTTTTGGTACAACTACACCGTATTGGTCAAACTTTACACTAATTGTTAGTCTGTTTCTTTCAAATTATGATTCTGTCCTCAAAGGAAAACGTGTCAGATTTTAATTAGATCATAATCTAGTGTTTTTTCCTCTTTCCTTATTTTCTTAAACCATAATTATGTTGAAGTTAGCACATAGGATAGCTGGATTTTTCCTGCCAGGCATAATTCACTTAGTAGTTACAATTATTTTACATCATGAAAAACAAGTCCTTTTTTTTTTTTTTAAAGTCATGTTCACATGAAGCAATGAACATTTTTCATACATTGGTATTTTGTCAAAATGTTTTTAGAAGCTTCAAAAATATTAACTCAAAACGTTGCAAAAGCTTTTCACGTTATTCAAATTGTCTACTTGCCTTTAATTTAAATGCACTCAATTTTACTCCTCCAACCTTGTTAGCAAAATGTATAGAAAGTGACTTGATACCGTTTAATTGTGTTATGTCCTGTGAGAAATTGAAATGAATATTTATTTGACACCTTAAGCTTGTTGTCTTTCATTTTCCCTAAACTAGGCCACATTACTTGTGTGTATATGTTTGTGCTTGTCATATAAGTATTTTCCAATGTTCCTAAAAATGTAGAAGGAAAGTACTGTGTATTATCAAAACAAGCAACTGACAAATTTGAAACTTACCCACTCCAATTCAAGTTGTGTCAAATTTGAAGCTTGATGTTTATAGAGGCACATGCCATTTTGGGGATAGTATAGTGGAATTGGAAAGAAAGTAAAAAAACTAACTTTTAGCATTCATCCAACCAAAGAAGAGATGAGCACTTAACATTGTGATTCTCAGAACTTTTGTACAATAAGATCTTCCTATAACGACACCTACATACAAAGGATCTATTTTTTTTAAACCCTGAAATTTACCTGTAAGATATTCCAGTCTGTGGAGGGCACAGTTTTGTGGATCCAGGTAAAACAATTTTTCTTGATTGAAAGATTTTTCTTGAATATATATTAGATGTATAGCTGCCAACTCTCATGATTTTGGCGTGAATTTCACAACTTTATACAGCGATTCATGGATTCACGCAGCATGCAAAAAATTCACGAATTCCCCAATTCTCAATTATTTTAAATATTCCCCTTAACTGCTAGTAATGATATCGGCAGTTGCCGAAATGGTCCGGTACTGCTAGTCGTGATGTATGTAGAACTATTGCCGATTGATACAGTTGGCCTGGTAGGAAGCATTTTAGCATATTTTAATCTATATGCATAAGTGTAGTTTTACAAATGCTTTTGAAAGAAACGGGGGCCTAACTGGAATTTTTGTCAGCGCATGCGTCGCCAACACTGATTTGAATTACTGTTAGGTATCACATCTTGAAAACGTCTTCACCATCATGAGAAAAGAAATGTATTGCACAAAAAGTTTAGTTTGGAATATACCAAAAATTGGCCGTGCATTCACCCATCAAATACCGATATACATCATGCTTTTTGCACACATTGTGCCACAGATTTTAGCACTGGGCATGGTGGCAGGGATGATGTGAGGAAGCACATTGGTAGCAAAAAGCACACAGAGTTTGGGAAACTACCTAAAGACAGCTTTTCGAGTGTTGGAATTTTTTAGGATGAAAGATTAGCATATATCATAATTAGTTTGTGTTCAGTTTTCCACACATGCGGCGACACCACTAATCATACGCCGTTCGACGTTTCATCTTCTGGATTAATACCATTTCATAATTAAGCTACACTGCAGTTAAAATGTTTTCACTTCCAAGGAAAAAGATTTGTATTCCATAAAAGGTGAAGTATAGATTGGAGTACACCAAAATTTGGCCTAGTATTCAGCCATCAAACATTGATGTACATCATGCTTTTTGCACAGTAGTGTGCCACGAATTTTACAATTCGGAATGTGCACAAGGACTAGTATTGTTACTTACAATTTACCTGTTGTACATGTACCATGTGGTAATATTATTATATAGTACATGTATGGCAGGTAAATTGTAAGCAATGATACGAGCCCCTGTGGACATGTGGCAGAACAATGTGAAAAAGCACACTGCTGTAGCACACCCAGCAGATTTCAGTTTTGGAGTACTTTAAGGCACCTACTCAAGTCCTGCATGCTACCAGTGCTGAAGCATTGTTTGCGAGCTTTCATGTTGAACATAACCTTTCTTTCTTTCTTGGAGATCAGCAACAGTGACAGTGAAAGATTATTTCCTTTAGTGCCTCCTTAGGTGCTGAAAATTTGCAACAATTTCAGTCACCAAGATTAGCCAGCAGGCAAGAAGCCTGGACTGTTTTGAAAACAAATTTACCATAGCCTGATTGAGGAAGTTCAAGACTGCCACAGCATCATATCATGACAAATAGTGTGAAGTTTGTGTATATCAGTAAATTTGGCTGCAAAGAAAGCAGTACATGTAATCAGTGTAAATAATATGTTTTATTTTTATCTTGGGATTTTCATGTAATGCAGTACTGACCATTGAAGTGGGTGGAGTTAATGTAATGATATACTTTTTCACTAATTGTGTTCAGAATTCACTAATTTTTATCCCACTTTTCACTAATTGCGAGTCTGGAGGGTTGGTAGCTCTGTAGATGCCAGTTAGTAAAATATACATTATTCTGAGAGTGTATATGCTTTGTATGATCGGCATCATCCATTGTCCATCAGGTTTTGCTGTTTTATGGATCATCTCTTAAACCACTTGACCAGTTTTACCAGATTTGGATGTGAGCATTCTGGCATGAAGGTTTCATTTTTGTACAAAAGATAGTCCATCATGAGATATGGGCACCATTAAATCAATATAGAGAAACATTTCAGTGGTTCTGCACAAAATACCCCCCTTCAACAGAATTGGACCAAATTTGACTGGAACACACTGCCAAATAGGCCAAACAAATTGGTACAAATGATGCCACTCTCATCAGATAAAGCTGCTAAAGATATTGACTAAATTTAACAGTATACATGCATGAAAGGCTTTTAAGTTTGTAAAATTATGTTGATGTGTCAGTGAATTTGACCATCATTACTATAAAATAAAAAATTTCTTTTTTCAAAACAACGCAATTTTACCAAATTTGACAATCCCAGAATACAATTTCTGTGCAGATGCTTTGAGGTAGTATGTCACTGAGCGCACAGAAATAATAATACACAGACATTGGGTAATAAGGGGTGGGTGGAATTGTGGAAAAAAGTAAACCAAGAGGAGCCTTAACTGTTGTGAAGAGAATGACAGCACTATAATCATGAGAAGAGAAGATGGGTATTCTAAGCCAGTCGAATGAAGCAGTATAAGGCCTTTTATTTAACTCGTTTAAGCAGTTGCTAATTATTCATTTTTAAGTACATGAAGTGGGACTCTGTTAACTGGTGTATTTTATTTTCAGAAAATCAAAGAGAGGTTAGCTATTTGTCTGTTACTAATAAAATGGATTAATTGACGGATACATAATATAGAAAGGTGATCTATCCACTTATCGCCATGAATACATTATTTCTAAAGATGGCATGCATATCTGTAGCAAGCAATGTTTGTGTAAGGAATGGATGTTTATTCTATAAAGCAGCAAAACCTTCAATATTACTATTATAAATTCTTATGTAAAGAATACAGCAAGAACAAGACATTAGATTCAGTGATCATGAGAGTAACAACCATTGTATACTGTTACTGCTGCACCGGTTGAACTTATTGAAGGAAAATCTTGAAAATTTGCAGTCAGTTTCAGCTCGAGGTCTATTTTGTCCTAAGTGAAAATGGCGCTGATCAGATGTTCAGTGTGACAACCATGGAGGCCATCTTGCAAAATCATGTTATCGCTATTACTTTTGTCCGATGATCGTAAGGAAGTTCTCACTCAGATTTCTTAGGTTATGTAGATGGATCTAAATGGTGCTGATATGACCGCTAAAATGGTGGACGTTATGAAAATCTTAACGCAATTCTTGTGAACAGATTGTGGTGCTGAATGTGTGTGTGTGTGTGTTGAAAGTCGTGTTATTGCTACTATTGAACAAATCGGATCCATATGGTTTTTGCAGTGAAACATTTCCTGCTATGGTAGAGTTTGAAAATGATGCCTCAGACAATCGCCATAGCCAAAGTAAACTTTTAAATACTGTTATTGTTACTCCTTCTCAACAGATATTTCAATCGACATTGGGTTTCTACTGCAGTATTTCTCAAGATATGTAGATTGTTCAAATTGAAATTGGTTTTGATACAACATCACAAAATGGTTCCTATGTTGGTCGTCTTTTAAATCTTGCTACCACTTTTCCCAAGCACAAAAAAAAAAAAAATAAAATAAATGACAAACTTCTTTAAATTAGTTGATCAAAAATTAGAAAAGTGCTGATATTATTTAAAAAAAAATATGTACATTTGGGACTATCTTGAAAATCTTGTTATAGCTATACGTGAACGAATTGTCACACTGGCATGAGGATCTCAAACATGATCTAGTTTTTGCATCTTAAACATATAATCCTACACTAAAACACTTTACTATATGTTGTTGGTACTATTTGAAAGTGATGACAAATTGAACAGGACTTCACGAAATGGTCCCAACAGAAGCCATAATGAAAATCTTGTCATTGCTGCCCGTCCTTAATGATGTTTGTATGGGACATTGGGTTTTTGCATAAATATTTTTTTAGTAGCTCGTCCAAAATAAAACTGGTACTGATTTGACCTTGCACAGTGACTACCAGTACGGTATTCATTGAAATTGTATTGATTCACCATCTGAACATAAAATTTAAACACTTCTTGATTTGAAATGTTGTTGTTATAGGGTTTAACGCCATTTTTCAGTATAGGATAGGCTATACATGGCGGCCAGTATTAATGGTGGAGGAAGAACCCTGGAAAATCCCGGGAAGAACCACTGACCCACGAGAAGCTACTGGCAGGCTTTCTCACGTACCCACGTTAGCTGAGCCTGGACTCGAACTCACGCAGACAGAGGTGAGATGGCAGTGATCCGTAACGGTCAGCGCTTTAGGCCACTCGGGGCCCCTGATTTGAAATGAAAATTGTGTCAATATTATCTCCCAATGTAGCCATCATGGAAATGGTGCCAAAATTACCGCCCAATATAGCCACCACCTTGTACATTTATGAATTTTTTTTTATAGCTATTCGTTCTGTAATGTTGTATTGACATGTGGATTTCCTTAAATGTTTATTGCAGTATGCTAGTTAAATAAATCGAAATGATGCCGATTCTAACCTGCAAAATGGCTGATTTGTGGCCATCTTGAAAATATGTTTATGATTAGTTTTCCTAAATGGATGGTTATATCAACATCAGGTTTTCACCATAACAGTATGTAGATGAAAATTGTGCTCTTCTAGCGTCAAACATGACAACCATAGAGACAATCTAAGACCATCTGAAAAAAAAAATGTTAACATTGCTCGTTTTGAAGGAATGGTGGGATCGGCATGCAGTTTTCACTACAAAAGAAATATCTGATGGGTCTGGGATGAAAACAGGTCAAAAATGACCACCACAATGTCCGTGCTATCATAAAGTAGAAAAACCACACCTACTTGACCATTGAGTTGTCAACTGTTGCAGCTTAATTATTATTTTTATTGTTATAGGGTTTAACGCCATTTTTCAGCAAAAGATAGGCTATACATGGCCGCCAGTATTAATGGTGGAGGAAGAACCCGGGAAAACCCCGGAAAGAACCACCGACCCACGAGAAGCTGCCGGCAAGTTTTCTCACATACCCACATTGGCCAAGCCCGAGAGACTCGAACCCACGCAGAGGTGAGATGGCAGTGATCCGTAACGGTGAGCACTTTAGACCACTCGGTCACTCGGGGTCCCGCTTGAATTATTGTACTACATTAAAATTACAAACCAGCGAGTGTATTATTGACTATCGATATCTACCTTCTTACAGTGGAACACATCATTATCGAGTGGAATGATTTCCACCCACTTTCAGTAGAGCACATCATCGAGTGTATCGATTTCCACCCACTTAAAGTAGAGCACATTATTATCGAGTGTATCTATTTCCACCCTGTCAAGCGCAATGTGTGTGTGTGTGTGTGAGAGAGAGAGAGAGAGAGAGAGAGAGAGAGAGAGAGAGAGAGAAACTTGATTAAGAAATTTTGACGATGTACAACCAGAGAAATAGTGGACGTTTTGAAGAATCTGGTTTATATGAGAAATATTGATTATGTTTGAAGGATTTTGTAACTTTTTAAACTTCATCTTTTATTTTATATACCTTTACAGAATTTTAACATTTTTCCATTTATATTTTATCGAGTATGATTATATGTTTGTTTGGAATAGTTGATCTTCTTAAGTTTTGTTTGTTAAAATTTTACTTTTACATGTTTCGAAATTAACTTTTAATCTGCACCATATTGCCCGGATTGTGACGATGTATAGTTAAACCCTATACACGCATACTCAATAAACAAGTTATTATCAACACTCAAAATTAAACTGTATGGCAAAAGTCGTGATTGAGTTTTTTTATCTTTAGTGACTCGTGTGCATGATAACACAAACAAATATGTACAGACAAAATTTATCGAAGCCCATTATTTTAGAACTGTTTTGCGTATAAAATAATAAAGATAACTGTCTGAGACAAAACACCTCCAAATTTCTCATTGCTATATATGCAAGTGCTTTTCAACATCAAGAATATGGTACATGTACATGTGTTCGTGTCGAGAAGCTTAAAACATCGAACACACATAATGACCATTTAGTCTGTCCGAAAACAAAAACGGTGTGGTCCATAAATGAAGTGAACTGTCAGCTAAATTTTCAAATCACCCATCAACAGTTTCGCTCATCTGTCGTTTTTCTTGGGGGTGGGGGTGGGTCTGTATCCAGAGATTTGGAAGAGCGAATTACATCCATATAGTTCTCAATTGTAAGTTAAATTTTCAGTTGATATACATTCATTAGCATACGTATCATTATTAAAAAAAAAAACCCTCAAAAAGTGTTTTCTTTTTTGGTTTCAAGATTAAGCATATTGGTTGGACTGCCATTCAAATTTTTGCTTCAGATATTGGTTCACCATCAAATTTGGTAGAATACGCTAGATATTGGAAAACGTTAGTACAATATTATTATAACAATTCAAAACTTCTCGCTGGCAATTTATTGTTTCATGCCCACAGCTCCCCTACATCAAAGCATCTCAGGCTGTCTGAAGTTAAACCTGTTGTGCTAACAAGCATCTTTGATCCTGTCTCGTCCAATGCGAGAGCCCAGGGTCCGAAATTCAATTCTAAAATCTTCACCATACAGCCTTCATGTGACAAAATATGGATGTTGTTGGATGCAAAGCCACAAATGTAGATATTGCCGTTCCTATCAGTTGTGGACGCTTGTGGATTGCGCAAGCGTTCGTGCGTGTAAATAAATTTCGGGTTGGTATTTATCAGAGAGGATCTCTCCATCATAAATGACATCAATGACTCCTTCCCTTCATCCGTAACGTAAATAACCGATCTGTGCTCATCGCATGACAGATGTCTAGCATAAAGAAACAAGAATACCCCATCAGAGTTCTTGAAAATGTTTTGGAGTTCTTTTCCATTCAGTGTATACACCTTGAGACAATTGTGGAAAGACACGATGAAAATATTGTTCATGAACGCTATTCCAAAACAGTCGTCATCTAACCTTGTTGATCTCTTGCGCACAAAAGCGGAACTTTGCAGCAGAAGTGTTGGTGAACGTCTGTACAATATTGATTTTGAGTCGATCTCAAACTGTCGCATCCTTCCTTCAGATGGAAAGGTAACAACAAATGAATTTTCTTTGATTCCAGTGAGGCATACAGGGTCGGTTGAAAATTTCTTTTCACATTGAACCCTTCCACTCTGGCTAATCATTTTGATTTTGGCATTCTGGTAGTCGACTAAGACGATTTTGTCCTGATGTGTGTTGTATTGGATTGACGTGATAAAACAGTCGTAAGAATCCGAAGGTGCGCGAACATTGATCTCCACAACTTGCACTCTCTTAGTTGTGGAGGTTGTGGGTTTATCAACTCTTCTATCGTCGCAACTTGAATATCCCTCTCTTCTAGGGTATTCACGAATTTCACTGAATGTAGTTTGTCTTCTAGATAAGCGATCCGCTGGATCTTCACCTGGAATTGCAACAGGAGTGGTAATCGTTGTTTGGCGAGAAGGTATTTGATCTGTGGAACTTCTTTCAGCTCTAAGAGATGAGTGTGGTGGCTTTGGTTTTCCAGATGAATTATGTTTGGAAGGTTCTTCGACTCTGTTTTCATCCTTATCTGAAGATGAATTCTGGTTTCCATCACAAGAAACTTCACCAAAGGAGATGATTTGGTCAGGTATTGCCAGGACTTCATTATTGAATTCCAGCGTCATTTTTATTTCTTTCGCCTTTCCAGCTCTTTTGGGTATCTCTGGTTTCAATTTCTTGCAGAGGTCTTTAAGTTGTCGCGTGCATACAAACTTTTGGTATGCAGAGTTAATGGATTGCACGTTTCTCACAGTAAACAGAGATTTTTCGACTACTATCTCATTTTCCTCGCACCACTTTATTTCTTCTTCAAAATCTTTTTTCAGTACGTCATATTCAACCGCAATATTGCAAAGAAGTATAGCTTCCAAGCGGTAGAAATGATCCACAAGCTTTTGCGTTAGATCCTTGACCGTGCGCGTGAGTTTCTCTTTCTGGCCGTTTAGACTAAACATATGCTCTCTCCGTTTCTCTTTTAGTTCAGAGATTTTCTGAGACATATTCTGAAAATCTTGAAGAAGTGAGTCCGCGTTTGTCTGATCTTTGTGTTTCTCCAGATATTTGTCCACCTCTACTACTTCCTCACATCGTCGATGCTCCATTGCAACGCACATTGGGCAACACAGTGAATCGTGGTCCAAGCAAATCAGATTGATACTGTAATCAGAGTGCTTTAAACAATTGTTCACACTCTTTTCCTCCTCGCTGTCCTTTTCTTCAATATATGTAACCAACCAGTTATTAATCGGAAATTGCGTGATCCACTCCTCTCGATTTGTGTTTAAAGTTTGGACCCTGGTATCAGAACGACAAACCGGACATGGAAATCCCAGCACAAAGCGGTTCCTGGTTACGTTCTCGATGTGCCTTTTCAAACATTCGTGGCAGAATGTGTGCAGGCAAGGCAAAGACCGAGGGCGGTTAAATATCTGTAAGCAAATGGGACAGTGTATGTCTACCTTACTATTTCCTGACAACACTTGCGCCATCCAAAATGATGATAATGAATCTAGCATATATTTATTGAAAGGTGAGTGTTTTTAATTCCGATAACTTTCAAAAATAGTTTCTATGTAGTCTTGGGATATAATATACATTCCGATTTATTTAGATTATCCAAAATGAGAGAAGCATGTTGTTGAAAAGTACTTACTGTTTTCAATAATTTTTAGCCTTTGCGCTTCATTCTTCCACGCGACACTTACGACGCCATTATCAATACGAAATTTTGTCGGACAGTTTGATTGTAAAGAGTTTTGAACAGTTTGATTGAAACCATTCAATCTTCGATCTAACACCATCCTAAATTTTGTATCGAACCCATCGGAACATTCCACTTTTCACCTTAAAAGGCTCAGCAGACGACATAGCAGATCCGTCTCATCCATTTTCAAACCACTAGGAATACACAAAGTATAAGAATGCATTGATAAACACTAATCCCCAATACATACAATTTGTCTACCTAGGTAATTTAAATAGTACTCGAACAAAGACAGTAATATGATCCGCGGAATCGATCAAAAATGTCAACATTATCGACTTGCGAGTTCTTATCGACTGGTCTCTCAATGTGCAAATATAAATACTGCGTTATAAATACCTGCCATTCATTAACTCCCCCCCCCCCAAAAAAGGCGTCTTTGTAGGCCCATCTTTATTTACTTCTTTCTTCCCCACACGTTAAGTATGGCATCAGACGAAAAGAAGCATCATGAAATAGAATATTATTTTGCAGCGAAAATAAAGGGCTTTCTTGTTGGTTAATACGGGACGCGTGAAGGAATATAACTACGTGAACCATATATTACGTTCTGTTCCCCTTGAAAGAACGGAGAAGGATAAGGGTGTTTTCTAGATCGATTTGAAATGATTACACCTGTGTTTAATAACTATGTAAATGAGACAAAATGCAACAATGGATTGCCCTTCTAAGGGGGGGGGGGGAGGATATAAAAAGGCAACTGACACCGCTGCCCAGAGTGACCTATATTATGCCGATTCTTGTTGCCACGAGGTTTTTGTCCTGCTCTCTCCGATGGGAAAACCGATGGGTGGGATTTTTGGATGGACGGGTGTTTGTGTGTTTATGGGAAAACGCTCTTGCTTCTCACCACTGCAGTCTATACATCGATACCCCGGTTCAAGCACGTGGAAGGTTGCATACTCATCGGTTCTGGGTAAGTGGCTCTCCAGGGTCATGCACCTCCTAAACGTCCTTACATTAAATTGTACGCCGTTGAGGGTGCCTAGTATCCGTTTTCAAAACTAGGTTATACCAACAATATAAAACAAATAAATAACTGGTACATTAGTGCGTGTGTGCATAGGTAGGTGAATTCGCACATAACTCCAGCTAAACTATTCGAATAAAAAAATTTCATATTTTGGAAAGCGATTGGAAGGATTTTTGTGCTTGGAAATATTCACATTCCCCGGTGAAAAAGCTGATATTTGGTGGATGGATGTATATGGAATTGTAGAATGTTTGACTTAAAGGGCAAATACAACTCTTTTAAGACGAAAATCAGTTTACAATTAAACGTTTTAATGAAAATGCCTGTATGGCTAATCAATTAAAGATCTAAGAGCTTTGTTGTAAGTTACTTTTATTATATACGGTTGCTCTAAGACTGACAGCTAGTATCCATTTTCATAGTTGGACAAATTGATCAGCTCTTGAAGCAGACTTTATTATGTCCATAATCAATAAGAACTCAACGTAACAACATCTTTAGCTGTACCACATGAAATGTCAGTGTGCAAGATCAGGTTGGGCCTAAATATCTATATAAATGAATTTTTTTTCGATCAGACAATCAGGAGAGAGATGTGTAATGTGGCATAATTTTACCGTAACAACACCTCTTACTTTCCTACTACTGTTACTACAACAACAACAATAGCAAAACAACTACTACTATTATGTCACATAATTGCCATTTACATACTTGAATATTTCTATTTAGACTGAGCACAGGTGGACTCACTGTCAGATAAATGAATGAAAAAAAGTTGGAAAGGTTATGCTTTAAGTACGTATCAAGGTATACAATTTAAACTGATTAATTTAGAGAAAAATCTTTTGACATATATATTCTAGTATGTAGAATACCTCGAGTACTGACATACAAGTGGATAAATGGACTTGCATTCAAAACCTGTTGAAGCCATGTTGTGCTGAAGTCGAGAAGCAAATTTAAAATGATAAAATGATAAATTATGAGCCTAAAATTCGAAGTTGTTGTATACCCCCCAAACTCCCACCCCACCCCACCCCACCCCACCCCCGCGAGTTGGATAGAGCAGAGGTTATCGGGTGTAACCTCATATCTCTTAGTGAAAACCTAAATTATTGTCATCAGACAGTATTTGCTTTCACAAATACAAAGTAAGGTAATGTGAGATTGATCGTTGTCATTTACAAATATAGCATTGTTAACGAGTGGCTGGTTACTTTGTGTTTAGAGATATAATGTTTTTTCTCAGCCTTTATTGTTTGGGCACGCAAATGAAAAGCGCGCTTATAGTTCTAGAGCATTGAGAGAGAGAGAGAGAGAGAGAGAGAGAGAGAGAGAGAGAGAGAGGTCACCAGTCTATCGTACAAATCATTACCAAAAAGGACAATCAAAGAAAAGAATCACAGACACATTCATGTAATATTAAACAATTAGGGGCTTTTCTTGAGTTTAATATATTGTCTTATTGAGCTGTAAAGTAGGATATATTGGTCAACGCCAAACGGAGGCGAATATCTATATTTCACAGTTCAATAAAACAATGTGTTTCACAGTTCAATAAAACAACTTGTTGAGCAAATCAAAATCCCATCATTGTTTTATTATGTTCAAGATCTGAAAATATTCCCACCAGAACACAATACGTTGTTATACGGGCTTTAACCAATGTAAAGCAAAAACTATACGGTATATTACCTTTGAGCGCCTGTATCCAATCAGAATTCAGAATAAAGTTCTGAAAGTAATAATTAGGCGTGCAACGATACAAAACCGTATTTCCATATATTGCAATATACCAAACTCATATTGCAATACGTATTACAAAACAGTAACACTTAATTAAAACAATAAAATAATCACTATAACTTTATCAACTTGAAAAATACAACATCTGTAAGTGATATTATTTTGAAAGACTTCAAATGGTACTTCACTGTTTGCTTTTCGGGGGCCCCGAGTGGTCTAAAGCGCTCACCATTACGTATCACTGCCGTCTCACCTCTGCGTGGGTTCGAGTCTCGGCCAATGTGGGTACGTGAGAAAGCTTGCCAGTAGCTTCTCGTGAGTCGGTGGTTCTTTCCGGGGTTTTTCCGGTTTCTTCTTCCACCATGATACTGGCCTCCATGTATAGCCTATCTTGTGCTGAAAAATGTCGTAAACCCTAAAACAACAACAACAACAACTTTTTGCTTTTCACTCTGCGCCATAGTCGTTAAATAAGCAACTCTGCTATCGAGCGATTTAGTATCCAGTTTTGGATATTACCCTACGCCGACCAACTCAGAGGTCACTTCTTTATGTTAAGAACAACAAATTAGTTCAAAACACGTGGCCCAATTAGTTTCTTAATTTTCATGGCTTATTTAATTAAGTCAGTCTAATATATCTCTTGGAGGTAATTTTAAACTAAGCACAATTCTGTCAAAAAAGTGTCAATATGTGTTTTTTGCAAAGGGTAAAATTGCAGATGCCTATTGGAACACTTCCGTTGTCAGATCTTCCTTTTCGGAGGTGCGTAGTTTTGCTATAAACCGAAACTCTTCAATTTCGGAGGTAAATCAATCTTGCTTGCAGTTCGCAATCCCATATTGCCTAAATAGAAGTGATCGGTTTTCAAAAGAAACCACAATATGTCAAGTTTGTTTGCTTTTTTGTTGCAATTAATTTCGGAATCAATTTTTTTGAAAAACAAAATTTCTGAAAACAAATGTTCAGGTCTACACGCCTGTAAACTAACTTGAAAAACGAGTCGACGTTAATCGATATTTGGAGATAAGAAAAGGAAGTTAACGTTCACGTTCTTAAGCACGTTGATCTGACCGACCCTATATTTCACACGGTAAACATCAGATGCGGCCGCTGTTTGTTTAAATCTTTTGCTATCTTTTTATTCTTTGAAGCTAAAATATCAAACATAACAGCAGATGTTACAGCAAAGGCCTGGACGATGGCAACAGAGGACCCCTGTCATTCTTATTCCCATTCAGGTTATAGTTTCAGAAAATTTCCTAAGTGCGAATCACGTACGTACGTGAATATTATGACCAAACCACCGTTTCGCATGAAACATGTTACGTGCGAACATGTTATAATTTTTATCACAATTTTCGAGTGGTCCTACCACCCGTAACTCCTAAATAACCACTAGTAACTTTAGAACGACTACAGTTTGTAGTTAAAATGCCATCATATACGTCCTAATCCAGCTTAACTCGTACTGATATACAAATTGTGTAAATATTTTGATGACTGATGATCATAACTTTTGTTATTTAGATATTATAGCACTATTTTTCCTCGATATTAGGGTGATATTGGTACACATTATAGAAGGCATACGGCAGAATAGTAACATACAGCTATGAATACCTAAGGATATAATGACATTCAATTTAGTTTTCCATTTTGTTTAAGTCATTGTGCGTTGTCTGTCATTTTGTTTAGGCCTAAATTATCCATTTAATTATCTTAGCCCTTGATGGTTGCATAGGTCGTAGATTAGTTTATGTTCAGTAATGTTACTTATTTTCGATTAAATGTTGCTAAAATGTTTGACATAATAAAAGGTTATATAGGTCAATATGTCACAATCCAACGTCATGTGTAATGAACACTCAAAGAACACACACACACACACACACACACACACACACACACACATTCTCTCTCTCTCTCTCTGACAGATCTTATGTACCCATGAAATAAATATCTTTTGCAAGATATTGAATGATTAAAAATTATATTAATTTCTAGAATAATTATCAAAATTGGGATTTTGTGTTTTTTGCCTTTTTTGTTTACAGTACCCTTTGCAATAGAGTCAATCGTGGTTTAGCTAAAGTGAAAAAGTTTCACACACACACATGGCTTGAAGAGTATTTTGGAAGCGTCTGGCAAGTAAACCCTATGTTATTGGGCTCGACATCCGTTCAGTCCGGCTCGAATCGATTGCCTTGATGTGTGTTTGGGAATGACACTTATTTCCTCTGCATGATATGGCCGATGATGTGCTACAAGTGTCATGAAAGCAATCAACCAAGTATGAACAACATGTGTTTCAGCATAACGTATGCAGGTGCATAACTTAGAGTGATTCTTTATTCCCTGAACTTATTGCCTGATTTATATCATCGAATCCAATGAACAATAATCACGCAGAGCCAAGAGTGTTTCGCAGATAATCTCCATTAGGTAAATGACCTGACATTAATCATCCAAATTATCACGGTTCCTACAGGCTGGAGATAAAATTTTATTATATATTTAAGTATGCATTTTAGAAAATTATTGGTGAGATATTTTTTCATATTTTTCCATTTGTGTATGTTCACATGTGACAAATATATTTTTACACATCCTTTCAGCCACGGAATTTTTTTCTGTTGAAGATATCTGACTCGCAACCTTTCCCTTCTGTATGTATGTATGTATGTGTGTGTGTGTGTGTGTGTGTGTGTGTGTGTGTGATTGCGTTTGTGTACGTGCGTGCGTGCATGCATGTATGCATGTATGCATATATATATATATATATATATATATATATATATATATATATATATATATATATATATATATATATATATAATTTTTATTGCTTCTTGCCTTTTTCCATGATTATATGTTATGTATAGATGTATTTTGTATGTGACGTTTATTTAAGATCAAGTTCATAGTGTACCTGACCTGTGACATTGTTTTAAACAACAAACTATATAGCTAATATATCACTATGAGAATAAATTACACATTCAGATCATTATCAATAGTAAAGACGTTGACTTCAATTTAAGTTAAAGATACAGTCTTGATTCTGACTAAGTTGAAACAGCATTGTCAGAAGATGTTGATTGCGACCGATGTCAAGTAGAGGGGTATATAATATTATTTACTTAAGAATTATTCATTATTGTCTTAACATCAGAATCTGAATCAGTTTTTAATTTGGTTGGATTTCTTTATTCATTCAAATTATTATTCACTGGAATTACTAAGTGTTCAATAATATTCCTGGACTAACATACTGATTTGAAATTATAATGAATTCACACAAGGACATTTTGGGTTATAATATCGTGATACATCAAAAGACGGTTAACACATTGTTACTTTCCAGGCCACTGGCACATTAGCACGTTCGCGACCACAAGCACATCAACACATTCAATAATGAAATTAATTTGGAACACCACTGAAATTCAATTGGAACTTCGTACATTTTGAGTTGTGATAAAACTTTTTGGAATTTAATTCACAATACTTTTAAGTTCTTTTTAAATTTCCCTTTCGTATTCTGGGGATATAAATGATTTGTTGGTTTTCGCTCTTTTCTGTTACTTAGTTTAAGACCATAAAGACACACACACACACACACACACACACACACACACACACACACAGAAGGAGATATATACCTTACCTCAGTTTAAGTTTTCTAAACTACGGCTAGATTTCAAGTATGGTCTGTAATGAAAAGAACGTGTTCCTTTACTGCGTAAATACGGGATATCATTTATCTTGTACAAAAAAGACGAACGATATAATTTAATTGGTGCCTTCACCGCTAGTTAAGATATCACGTTTGTTGTTTCTTACCACACGCAAAAAAATATATCTAGTATAAATGATGCAAGGAAAGAGGAAATAGTCCGTATGTATTAGGCAGCCGGATGTCTTAAGTATCCCCAATTATTATAAAAAATGTTCTTACTCATGATATCCAAAAACATTTCCTGTACAAATTGGTTGAAAAACAATAGCTGAAATATCTTGTGTTATACATATTTCATTTGTATTGTGTGATTGACCTTTGGCTATAACTGAGGGTAGGAATTTGGGCCTACATGACTAATGTCTTTTTTATAAACAACATATTACATAGCTAATTATTGTCTACAATTGCAGATTATGTGTTAAGATTATTATTTTTAGCTAAACATGTTTACTTAGATTAGAAATCAGTGCACTGGTTTTCCACTCGGTGATTCCTGGTCTACATGATGTTAGACATGTTCTTTACTAAAACGTTTTAGTAATACACCTAATCTTGTTTACAACTTAGAATGTTCTCGAAACGAATGTTAGACATTCATCCTTTGTGTCCTAGTTTTTAATAAAATTTTGAAATATAAACAATTATTTTATTCTTATTTTAACATCTGAAGTGGATTCAATCTTTTAGGTGTGTTCAGATTTAATTTGAGAAGATTGATATTTTTAAATTATTCATTAGAATTACCAAGTACTCATTAATACATTCGCCCTAAATCCTATTGTGGGATTTATTGTGAATTCATTAGTGAAATTTTGGATTATATCATTGTGATACATCAAGATTGTCAGGACATCACCACTACTGTAAGCTATTGGTACATCAGCACAGTCAAGATTATAATTCATTTGGAACACCGCTGGAATTCATTTGGAATGCTCGATACTTTTGAACTTGAGGTAGAACTTTCATCACTATTTGAGTTTTAATTCACAATATTGAAAGTTCTTTCTAAAATTTCACTTTTTATTGTAGGAAAATAAATTATTTGTTTCAGTTTTCTATACTTGTGAGTTTTTGCTCTTATGTGTTACTTGGTTTAAAACTATCGAGCCGTAACTCTTGGAGGCCGAATGAATTTTTGAAGGAGATTGAAAAGATCTTGAAATTCAAAATCAACTCTTATTTGGATAGACTCACTGAAGTACTCTTACTTGGATGAAAACACTGAACTACTCTCATTTAGACAGACTCCTCGAATTATAACCACTTTGAAGAAGTCAACAAGTCAGCGCTTCCTTCTAGCACCTAAGATGAGTAGCTCATACTAGATAAGTAGTATTTCCAAGTATGCTATCTGATTTGCTTTGTACTGGGTGATTGTTCCCAGGTATAAACGTTATGATATAAACACATTCTTTAAAACTAGACAATTTCAATGTAATATACAATGCCACAATTTCAGTAACTATCCCAAACTGTCTTGATTAAGATGTTTAAATACCTCCTTTATCTCTTACTTTTTCGTTTGTATCATAATATTTTCACAAAACATTTCCATAACAAATTAAAATAGAAGTCATCCTATATTAAATTTGACAGGTATGAGTCTTTCTTTATTTCAGGCGAAAGTTTGCGATTTCCTCATATTTGATAAGCTAATCAGCCCTTTATTTCAAGACTAAAAATATTATTATTATTATTATTATTATTATTATTATTATTATTATTATTATTATTATTGTTGTTCTTGTTGTTGTTGTTGTTGTTGTTGTTGTTGTTATAAATATATTGCATAGGATGCAAGGCGTTAGAGATATGTCATTGAACTTAGTAAGATTTGCTTGTGTATTTTTTGTTTGTGTGTATTTTTGTGTATACTGTGCGTGTGGAAAATATATAATTGAAATTGTATGAAATGTTTCTGTTTGTTTTGTGTGTGTGTGTGTGTGTGTATATATATATATATACAAAAACAAGCAGAAATATTTCATACAATTTATAGTGCAATTTTTAAATGATATTGATGAAATGCAGTATATGTATTTTTATGTATTAAAATCTAGTCAGTCTATATAGTGGATGTATTTAAGATGAAGTAATAATAGTTATATACAAATTAATAAAATAATAAAAAAATAAAATAGGAATTTTAATCATCATGCAGTATGGCAATTCATTAATTTAAAAACGTTAATGCCCCTGTCAATGGACGAACATTCTTCGTACTGGTACCAAAATCAGAAAACATGTGTCAAACCACCGAATTATTTTGCGTAAAATTCATTCTTGATCTAATCATAAGTCGTCTCAGATCTGGTTGATGTAGGCATGTGCACCATTTCAGCTAAATATAGGTATGCCCAGAAATATAGACGGTATCAAGATTTCCTATAATGCATATATATATATATATATATATATATATATATATATATATATATATATATATATATATATATATATATATATATATATATATATATATATATATATATATATATATATATATATATATATATATATATATATATATATATATATATATATACTGCGTCAATGACAACAGTCCAACTTCCAAAACGTTGATGACTTGGGTTTATACATCAAGGATAATCAAAATCTCATCATAAACAAACTCCATGATGTTAACAAGCTCAGGAAGATAGACGCCAGACAAGCTCGAACCATAAAGGTCTAACACGATGATTATACCAGCACATATATAAAGTATGTTCAAAGCTTGGTCATATACTATAGTCGATGTATCATAACACAGAGAATCAGAGGTCGTTTGACTTTTCAGTAAACTCATGAGCAAGATTTTATGATACATAGTTCGACAAAATGTAGTCTCAAGGGTGTCAACAGATTTAGCCAATCAACACTTATACTTCCTTCTTAATACATCCATCTACCAAAATCATCGATGATCTTAATATAACTATCCCATATACAATGTTTTACTTACATGTATTAAAAACATTTTTTTAAAATCGAAAAGCAGTCACTAGGGTTACAGAGAGCTACTAGGGTTGTACAGACGTAGGCAAATTCAATAGCATGTGCAGAGGTCTAATAAATAAATTGTCACGTATATGTAATTAAATTGCTTGTTTGTTAGTTTTAAATTCTTTTTTTTTAAATTTTTTGTTTCATTACATTTTATTGTAATGGTAATTTTCACTGGATTTGAATCTTTTTTCGGAAAATTTACTTCTCTGTTTTGACCTGAGTAGAACGTATAAGGTTGCTTTATCATTATTTTCAGCTCACCTTGGTTGAGACGTTTGTAAACATTGAATGAAAACGATTGGCTATTACCAAGGTCATGTTCGGCCCACGTGTTAGCTAAGTTGTAAACAGCCTTTCTTTTTTATTTATTTCCAGTGTGATAATCTGATTTGTAGCTAGGGTTATTTTGGCCTACGTGTAAAATGGCATTTCTTTACTGCTCTGTTCAAATTATTGATCACGTAGCCCCGTCATGTGAGCCACCATATGATCTAAAATCGTTGGTTAAAACAGACGCTTTCTAGTAGATTTATCAGTCGTATTTTTACACCTTAAGAGCTCAAGGTGTATTTTTTGATGTTGATGCCAGTTTGTTTTGAAGTTCATCTATGTTTTGAGATTTAATAATTTATATTCTCTGGAAAAGAACACAAGTGCTTTTCTTTATAAAAATTCTGGGACAAAGACATTTAGTAGAAATTTATTCTGGAATTCTAAACGGGAACATTATAAATTGTGATTCAATGAGAAACTGTTGCCATCAGCACAACGACCTCATCTGACGTCATCGCCTTCCATATTGGAACTTCATCGAGATTTGAACCTGGATTCAATTAGAACTGTTTAGTGATAGGACTTATATTTTCAATTCTAGGATTAATTTTTGGATTATATTCACAAACCCTAAGTCCTATTTTATATTTTTATCTTGTTTTCTAGGGAAATAAATTATTTTGTTAAAACTTACAAAGCTTGTTGGCTTCACTCTTTTCTTTTGTTACTTTTGTACGAGCCTACACGTAACAAAATAAATAAATAAATAAATAAATAAATAAATAAATAAATAAATAAATAAACAAACGAATAAAAATAAATAAATAAAATCGCCTATGGTCTTTTCACAGAAGCCAAATTCTGAAGTTTGATTCACATCTGTTTAGGAAAACAGACTATAGAGCTGTAACATAGCGAGACAAAAGATCGTATAGGAAGCAGGTCTAAATGTATCCAAGCTGAAACGTACCCAAGCAGAAACGTATCCAAGTCGAAACATACGCAAGTCCAAACGTTCCAAACTCAAAACGTACCAAAGCCAAAACGTATCCAAGTCAAAAAGTACTCCAAAATGTACACAAGCAAAAACTTGCTCAAGTCAAAACGTACCGAAGTCAAAACGTACCCACAATTAGGCAAGACCCCAACACGTTGAGGTTCGGACATTTACCGTTTTCGTTCGATCGCTCTGGCAGCCTAAGTGGTGCTGGAGGTCGCGGGTTCGAACCCCTGCCGAGTCGTACCAAAGACTTAAAATATGGCACTAGCAACTGCCTCGCTTGGCGCTCATCATTAAGAGGTTAGTGTTAGGACTGGCCGACCTTGTGTCAGGATAATGTGAATGGGTGGGACATGATGCTACATGTCTGCAGCATGATGCCGCAGTGCTAGACATCACTACAAAGTGCCACACCGCAGCCATCGTAGCGATATGACTGAAAAATGGTTAAAGCTTACTTTAAAATTCCAAATCTCTCTCTCTCTCTCTCTCTCTCTCTCTCTCTCTCTCTCTCTCTCTCTCTCTCTCTCTCTCTCTCACACACACACACACACACACACACACACACATCGTTTTAGTTTTATATGTTGCAAGTTCTGTGAGTCAGTATATACTACTTCTCAACACGTTATGAATATTCATCACTGGTTTTAGATTGGTTTTGTTTGAACATTGTATAAAAGTTACCTTGAATAATATAAAATCATCTTGGAAATTGAAATTGTTTTTGATATTGAGAGCCCTTTAAATAATTTAATTTGGAATAACTCAGCACAGTATTCTAAGAGGTGTAATTTGCAAATCAAATCCGTCTGTAAGGAATGAAAAAAGTCAAATCCGATAGATAGACAGACAGATAGGTAGATAGATAGATAGGTAGATAGATAGATAGACAGATAGATAGACAGATAGATGGAGGAAATGAGATTACTTCGGAATTAGATCTGACTTATGAAAAAGGCAAATTCAAATCAAAACTTGTATTGTATCAAACACAAAAAAGTGTTTATACAGCAAAACACATAGGCAACGCAAATACGGGTTATTCCGATTTGCCCTAAAATGGAAGCAATATACTGTAGTAAACACCCAAGGATAAACAATCAGAAAATCAGTCTGTCCCTGAAGCATATGCGTGTCCACATGTTCTTAAAAATGTGTATGTAGTCATGATGCCATTTTTATATTGATTCCAGTATTGAAGTATCTTCTATTTTGGAACATGTTTTCTTCTCTGGTATTTTCTTTGGGTTTTTTCAGACACCAGCCTCATCTGGATATTACTTTGGTGTATTATTATATAGCTTCCTGATCAGAAAATAGAAAGGCGGTGTCCCACAAGAAATGACATTCAACCTTCCGTTCCAACTTTGGTGAAAACCAATATTACTTTTCTTTGTTTGTTAATCAGCATGTGCCGAAAGTTAATTTGGATTGTTGTGGATTATTGCAGGTGTGTAATCACATTTTTCCAGTTTAGGTAAACTGATTACTGTAAAAGTTTCTAGGAATAAGTAAATTTTAATGCCGGTAAATATTTCATTTCACACTTTAAATCGCTAGTGATTAGAAAAGAGAGACATAAAAGAAGAAAATTATCACTGAATGATGATTCAGGTTAATTAACTGCATAGATCATCGGGTCAACGCCTAATTGGCCAAAATTATCATGGTTTACTTTATAACTGCGACAATATAACTTTATGTTGCTTTTCAATTTGGTGAGTGAACTGTAACAAATATTATATTTTTTGGTAATAAATAGGAGAAATCAATTAAATTTCTGCATAGTAACATTTTAACTTATGAGTACGTTTAGACTTGGGTATGTTTTTACTTGAGTACTTTTTGACTTGAGTACATTTCGGTCAGGTTATGTTTTGATTTGGGTACGTTTTGACTTGAGTACGTTTTGACTTGGGTATGTTTCGGTCAGGGTACGTTTTGATTTGGGTACATTTCGGCGTTCATAGATACGCTTTTACTTGGGTACGTTTTGACTTGGGTACGTTTTGATTTGAGTGCCTTTCGGTCAGGGTACGTTTTAACTTGGATACCTTTCGGCTTGTTAAGATTCTAAGCCTGCGGTTGCATTTACCTTCGTTCTTTGTCGTTCCCCTTCAGAAGGTGGCATCTAATTAGCTACACCCTTGCTTATTCATTAATCCACTCTCAAAATCAGTTAGCTATACATGGTCTCTTAATTTCATTACTGGAGACTTTTAAATATATGTTCAAGATTTTTCTTTTACCAATATTGTATTAGACACATCACTAAATCTCTGCGCTAGTCTTTGTATTTACAAAGAAACAGTAATAGTAACTTATGTTCCTTTTTCAAGCTTCTTGAATTGGTTGTCTCTCTTATTTTTGACGTTTTGGGATAAAACTACTCGATATTTCTTTCATGCCAATACATATTGTGCATGAAGACATGAATAGACTCATAAAATAAACTTACTGGATTCATAAGTTAGATACATTGTATCCTAATGGCCGTAATACCAATGCAGTATATAAAATTGTATAATATATATATTTTTTTAAATTGATAAATTGTATATCCTTTATAACAATATAATTATATGTATCACTGTTTGTCTCTATTTTATTTTATTATTTTATTTTTGACGTGCAACTTGCCTTCACTGCATTTAGATATATTGTTATGTATATGTAATTTAATTACTTCTTTGTTAGTTTTAAACTTTTTTTATTTTTTTTTATTTCATTACATGTTATTGTAATGATAACTTTATTTACTGGATTTGACATTTTTCCAGAAAATTCAGTTCAGTTTTGTTTGACCTGATAAACAAGTAGTAGTTGAAACATTGTATCTAATTTGCTGACCTTGATTCAGAACCAGTGTCAGGTTCATAGTAACAACTTTTTTTAAATTATTCATTTCCAGGGTGGGAACCATTGATTTTAGCTAAGGCCATACTAGAGTACGTGATAATTGTCATGTAACATTTCTACGTTGTTCTGTAGAGAGGTGATCACGTGATTCCCATCCGGGAATCTGTTTTGCGTTTTAGATAGGCTTAATATTCATGTTATGATAAGAATCAGTTCAGTTGTGCTTTAAACCTTTGAAGCTCAAAGGTGTTTTGTTATGACCAGTTTGAGTTGAATTTTTTGATTTTATTCAATTTAAAGTAATTTATTTTCCCTGGAAATTACTAGTGCTCATCAGAATTTTTGGACAAAAGACATTTATTGTAAATTATTCGGAATTCCAAAACTGGAATATTATTCTTGGTGATTCAACAAAGAACTGTTGACACATCAGGACAAAGCAGACCATCGAAGACGTCATCGCCTTCCATCTTGGAATTTCATTGGGATTCGAACTGTGATTCACTTCGGACTTGTTATTGATAGGACTTATATTTTTTAATTCTTGGAATAATTTTGGATTTGATTCATAAACCGTAAGTCCTTTTTCTTATTTTACCTTGTTTTTCTAGGGAAATAAATTATTTGTTAAATCTTACAAAGCTTGTTGTCTTCACTCTTTTCTTGTTATTTTTGTACGAGCCTAGAATCGTAACAGAGAAAATTGGGCGCTCGTCCTTGGGATATATGAATTTTGGCTAAAATATTTCAGATAATTGTTTTCTGAAATCATATTCCCCTAGCTTTCAGAATTTCTTAATCCCAAGCATTAGTTCACATTTTGTTTGAAATCTTTAGTGAAATCAACAGGCTTTTTACAATGTCATCAAAAGTTGAAATCTTTCTTTCAAATCCTACCCAGGAGCAGTTGATTTGAAAAAAGATGAATTGCTTGAACTTGCCAGAAAATATGATCTTTATGAAGCAAAAGCTTCTTTAATGAAGCAATAAATAAAAAACGTTTTGGTCCAGTATTTGGTAGAAAAGAGTGTTCTGGATAAAAGTGTTTTGGTTTCGATCAGTAAGTCTGTATCAGACTCTAACACAAAGGTAAAGGAATTAAAATTAAAATGCAAGATGGAATTAGAGTTAAGGAAGCTGGAACTTCAGAAAGATAAAGAGAAAAATCAAATGCAGTTGCAACTGGAGAAAGAGAAAGAACAAATGCATTTACAGAAAGAAGAAAAACAAATGCAGTTACAATTTGAGAGAGAGAGAGAGAGAGAGAGAGAGAGAGAGAGAGAGAGAGAGAGAGAGATGCATTTACGTTTCACGTTTAAAAAAGAAATAACTATAGATATAGAAGAGCAGGGTGCATGCTGAAGCCATCCACTATTTATTTCAAATTTTAACATCCAATTAATAAGAAATTATGACATTTGTGTATAAATAAAATATTTGACCCACAATGTCAGATATACATCGTGACACATTTTTAGAATTAATGTGAGATATAAGAACCATTGCATGTTATCTTTTTCTCATAGCTGTCTAAACTAATAGCGTATCTTTGCTTGCCCAATCACGGAAATTGTAAAAATCCTCTTTTGCGCTAACAGGAAGGTTCCATTGAAAAATACAAATTTCAGTAATGATGAAACTTTTAAAAGCCTCGCTAAAACAATGGTAGTATCCACCATCACCATCATAACATAAAGTAACCAACGAAATGGAAATCCTTGGGGATTCATACAGAATATCAACTAAACAGAGAATTTAAACGGATTGACATACAGACAGATTATAAATATCATACAAAAGTCAAACAGGAACAGGGGGGATTGTGTGAAAAAGACAATCACTGGGCCTAATCCTTTCTGGCGTAAGTACCACAGATTTTGTGTAAAGAGAAAGTCACAGCATTCACAATGTGAATATCATAGTTTCGAAAAGACGAGAGATGAAAACATTAATGATAATTACAAGATGTTTATGAAGAATACATCAAATGTTGATCAAGCCTGAAAATTAGTATAGACTAACAATATAATGGGTCTTATTTAGGAACATATACAGTATAAGAAACGTTTCAACGACCGAGATAAATCATCACGAAAACAAATTATATCTCTACACACATAATGGCTATACCATAGTGTTCCAAAGGGTATTCTTTCACCAGATATATGTGCGATTCCCCTCCAAACCGCACACACACA
>JAECUM010029452.1:20000-37047 GCA_016617855.1 Megalonaias nervosa | reverse complement strand
ATTTCAAGGTGTTTACACTTCATTGTTTTTTATCCATTGCTTCGTATATAAGTTTCAAGGTGATTACACTTCGTCGTTGTTAGATCCATGGCTTTATAGATAGACTCCAAGGTGTTTACACTTTATCGTTTTAAAACAGCTCGCTTTGGAGGAATATTTCAAGATATATACATTTCGTTGTTATTAGTTCTATTGCAGAGTTAAAGAAACAGCCATTGTGTACAACCAATGCTTATCCCCATTCTGTGGAGATATTTGCTATGATTACCATATGCATGGCGTAAAATTTTAATAATAAAAACTTACAAAATTAAATTGTGGAAATATAGTTTCTTGTCTGATAATACTAGGAATAATGTTGTAGCGATGTCTTGAATTTGGCATGTATTTTTCTACATTTCAAATCGCTTCATTGTGTATGCACAGCGAATACTGTGTAAATAATTTGTAAACCAGTCTTTAATGCGTACTGTGTAAACAAACCGTAAACCAGTGTCTAGTGAGTACTGTGTAAATATATTGTAAAACAGTCTCTAGTTAGTTCTGTATCAACAACTTGTACACCAGTCATTATAACCAGTGTTTACTAAATCGTGTACATGTAATACATGTTTGTTCACAAGTTGCCGGGTACATTATAACTCTAATCCGGTCAAATTGCGCTGTTATTCAATCCGTGGCAGGAAAATGTGTTTCAAATACTTAAGTCCACGAAACAACATTGAATTGTCAATCCGCAGTGTCTGAAATATAAAACTGTTATTTCCTCACTTAAGTACTCGTACCATCGAAGGTTCTCGCATTATATTCTAAAATGATGGGCACAAGACAAATTACTACATTATATATATAATCATCATGGGGGGGGGGGGAGGGGAATTCCCAATGATATATGTCAAGCAACCCTATTCAAGCTTCTCTATAACTTACACCCATCTGCAAAGGGCGTAGACCCTGATCTACCATCGCACATTGCACCAATCGTTAAAGATCTATGCATTTCAATCTGCGTAGGATCTCAAGCAAGCAGCGAGACCTTCATCCAAGATGCATTTATAATGCACCGACAGATGATGGTCCACGCCGGTCGATCTGCATATGATCTTAATATGACAGTGTACAGTGTAGACACTGCTCTGCCAGCGAATTACACAACGGCTGATCATTCATGGTATGTATAAGAGAGAGAGAGAGAGAGAGAGAGAGAGAGAGAGAGAGAGAGAGAGAGAGAGAGAATACAAACAGGACACAAAGTGCTAATCATGGATTCTGCCGGAGAATAACTTCTGTCCAAGGTTATGTATAGATAAGAATTTATTTACTAGTCGACATGTGACTGTGTCTGTTACTCAAGGATGACTATACCATTGACACTCTAACATCATTTCTTGGTGATGTGTGCGTGGTTGAGATGGTATTGGTGTTGGTGCTTACAGGGAAGGCGATTGGTGCCCTTTACCCGCGGATCCGGATTCGAATCTCCTTAAATCCTTAGAGCATTATATATATATATATATATATATATATAAGTATAAGGGTATATATATATATATATATATATATATATATATATATATATGGCAGGCAGTTATAGCGGAGTGTGTGTGTGCGTGTGCGTGTGTGTGTGTGTGTGTGTGTGTGTACAAACACAGTGAAACACCTCAAAACCGAACCCTGTAAACACCGAAGTCCCCTGAAGGTCAACATATTTGTTCTCCACATTTTCCCATTTTAAAAACGTCTTTGTTTCCTCAGCTAAACTGAAAATCCTCTACTTCATTAACCCAAAGAAAGTGTAGGTCCAAATGACAGTTGTTCACTACAACCCAGTTTGGAAATGTATTTTAGCTTCAAAGTTCCATGAAATGATATACCTGGTACAAAAGCAACACGTGATTCTGCGTAAAGTAGAAAAAGACCTGATACAGACTGGGCCAGATTAGTTACGGTTAGTAAATACTGTTTTAGGCTGATAGTTAAGTCCAGTACCTGTTATTTTGGGCTGATGGTTAAGTCCAGTAGCTGTTAATGTCAAAAGGGCACGCGATCTAAAAATAAGACACATGCGCCGATATAGATTAGGGTCTACAATAGGATATTCTCGAGTCTTTACTCCTTAAAGAAGGGCCAGCCTTTAACGTAAGTTGTTTATAACCAAACGATTGTAAAGAAGAAAGAAAATGTTTACCTGTTTATTATCTAATCGTGCTTGATCTTATTCATTTGTATAAATGACCAATAAAACTTTCTTTTTTAAAATAAATACCCGGGCATCAAGAGCCAGAACCGTGGTCTCGCTCTTGAATCTTCACCGACGGAGACCGGCAAAACATTTTTCGGGTGGAATGTGTTATTCAGCTAATTTTCAAGTAAATGTTAAAAAGCAAACACCTTTTATTTTTTCACTCTTACATATACACTGAAATAATACTCTCTCTCTCTCTCTCTCTCTCTCTCTCTCTCTCTCTCTCTCTCTCTCTCTCTCTCTCTCTCTCCGCATAAGCGTTCTCCTTATTTGAAACACGAAGAAAGAAACAAAAGTTTTGTCCCTCTCAGATCAATTAAAAGTTGTCTACGCTATTTTGTTGTTTTTTTTTTGCAATTTACTGATCATAACATTTAAGGCTCATATCGATGAAGACGTGCTTCTACATCTACATCTGCTTATAGATACCTTCATACATAGATACATAGATACATACATACGTACATACATACAGATTATTTTCTATTCTGTAATACCGTCATTAAACCATAAACCTATAAAAACCGAGAAATATATTTGGTTCCAGGTGTTTTATTTTAAAGATATGTGTGCGTGAGTGCAATATTGGAGCCTTTTGCATTGCTTTACCCCCATATCAATGAAATGAATTAATGAATGTTGTATCACAATTACAGATATCAATGAATTCATGAATGTTGTATCATTATTGCAGATATCTATAAATTCATGAAAGTCAAAATGCTTCATAATTATAAATATCCTTAAATTCATAAAGTTTACTGGAAGACAACAATTACAACAGATGCTGCAACAACAAAACAATAATAACAACAAGGAAAAGAAGTTCAGTAAGAAGAAGTCGTGCATTAATGGCTTTTGACAATCTATCTATCTATCTATCTATCTATCTATCTGTCTGTCTGTCTGTCTGTCCCCACATATTTCCAGTCACTTTACTCTGCATGTATCAACCTACACTCTGTTGACAGATATATCTAGTGATATTTGTATCCATCTGCATATCGTCTCATCCATGCATAATGCGAGGGTTGTTTCGCACGAGTAATGCCTTCTACTGCTATTAAGAAGACACAATATCATCGCAATTGGAGATGCGGAATGCTGGTTTTAATTTTTTAAAAAATTATTTGGTGTTGCCCTTGCCTTTGTCTAGAGGAAACAAACACGGAACAAAGCAAAGCAGAAAACACTTTAAACTCTAACATTAATAAACATCCCGCTGACAAAGAGAAGTATCCTCTAAGGCTCCAATGCAGCACGGTGTTGACTTCAAGTACAGAAATACCTAATACGGTTATGTTTTGACAGCTTTAATTTATCCTAACTCATATAATTGTGCTTTATGTTTGACTTCCTATTATGCAACAGACTTCAATAATGCCTTAAAGTATCACATGCGTATAACGTCTTTACGTGAAAAGTCCAAATGAGTCTATTAGTCACATACATGTATAACGTCTTTGCACAAAAAGTCCACTTGTATCTAGTAAAGTCACACATGTATAACACGTCTTTGCGCAAAAAAATTCCAGATGTGGCTGCTGGCTTAGTAATCTACATTTATAAACTTTATATTTTAAAATGATACAGATATTTTAATAAATCTCTCTAAACAAAACATAGCAAAATGTTTTGTGGTTTCTTTATATTTTCTTAGAGATGAAGTCAGCTCAAAACCCAAATAGATAGATATCAAATAAATCAAACATTTCAATTTCATGAGGAGTAGGAAGGGTAGGGTGGTGGTGTTATTAGGACTGACGTGGTGAGATTATGTAAACATGTTTCAGATAAAGAAAATATAACAATTTTAGTTGAATCCAAAATGAACGAGATAGCACGATGGTATTTTTTTATTCTGTCTGTTGAGTATATGCTTCTGCCTGTCTGTCTTCCCTATCCGGATTGTAGCTTTAGTGTTTAATACACCTATTGTCACTTTACCTGCTGCGTTGTTGCTTATTGGTATCAAAATAGGTCGCATTAAATAAAGTTGGCTGCTGTAACCTACTTACCATCATAATATAGAATTGCGTACAATACTGACGCATTCTAAAGGAGCAGAGATAACTGGTAGCTTCTGTTCACTGGCAACTCCATCTGAAATTGGATGGTCCAATGCGCGGCAGATGGACACCATTTATAGCAAGGCATGATACCATGCTCTGGTTTGGTCAAATATCTAAGAAAATATCATCGTCCAATAGAAATGCTTGAATATTTATCATATTTGCCAATCTGATTAAAATGAATAATTGCTTATCAAAAAGCAGTATTTAGCGACAAGCATTATTTCTTGATCAGTAGATCTTGACTATATTCAGACTGGTCTTAATGCTTTATTTCTAACAATGCATTTTGCACTGAACATTTAGGGTGCATAAAGGGTAAAATATTTTTAAACCCTTCTACTACGTCTACATCTGACGAAAAGCCCACTTACCTCTAGCAAGATAATGCAAAGTCTCAAGATGAGAACAATGTTTGAGAAATATAGGAAACGGAAGCCTAGATGATTGCGGTAAGACTTGGTCACTTTACAAATATTTCTGGGCAGACATTTCTGGACGCGACATTACGAACACTGATGAATTCAGAGTCATAAGAGTGGCCAGGATCAGAATACTTCTTTTTGAATGTCTACATACAAATCACAGTTTTGAAATTGTAGTATAACCTGAGACACCATTATTAGACGTTATGCATCCCCGGTAAGTTCCCGAGTTGGCTCAATGGTACCATGACATACCATGACGGCAAGGTTGCGAGTTCGAATCCTTCCATTAGATCAGTTCAATGTTTCGCTGAACAAGGCACTTTACTGTAAGTGCCTCGGTACTGAGCAACCTAAGTGTGTTTATGTGCCGTGGAACACCAATTCAGATACAAACATACAGTACTAACAATTTGTTATATATTCGTCCAACATTACCTACGATGATCCGCAGAAAACCGACCAACCTGACAGTCTGGACACAATAACTTTATTCTAATATTTAACCCATCAACATCAAAACTGGAAAACTTAATTTTCTTATTCATATTGTTAAAATCAACGTGACTTGTTACATGTCTATTATAATGGCATTTTGGTAAGGAACGATCATTCGCAAAATTCTCCAAACGAGGGGCAGATAAATTTCATTTTCGAAATGGGGTGTGGGTAATTATATACCTTTTGTAAAAATAATTTTTCTAATTTATAGAAAAAATTAATTTTATCCATCATATTATTTAACAAAACATATTTATAGATATAAAAGAATCACAAATTCTGGTTGGAAAGAAAATCCCTTATCACGCCTCTCAGTCCCCTCTTTACTTCCTTTCACATACAAAAATCCGAAAAACATGGTCGGTCCATGACACCGATATGTTAACAAGACTGTCGCATAGGATAATCCATATGTTAAACTACGAGGCTTATAATTTTCTTGGCGATCGAATCCAGTGAATCGTACAATAAATACGACTGTACTGTACTGTACACACACACACACACACACACACACACACACACACACACACACACACATATATATATATATATATATATATATATATATATATATATATATATATATATATATACACACACACACACATATATATAATGATATTTATGGGTTACTACATTTAATTGGGGACATATAAACGTGCTTTTCCGCGCTCACAAGAAAAACGAGTTTATATTTTCCTATAAAAATGTAGTAACCTTTTTATCATACACTCATTTTCTTTTCTACCTAAGGCTGAATAATAAACATAGCAGTGCAAGAAACAAAGTAATTGAAGTTCTGCAATATTTCAAAGTAAATACACAAGCGTAGTTAAACAAAGAAACTATAAGAGTACTATTGCGCCCATAGCTTTTGGCCAGCGACCTTTGAACTTACTAGCGTACCGCGCGCTGTCATTCGTTTCTTTTTAAATCTCAGTTTGAACTAATTAAAACTGAAAGTTCGAATCCTAGTTTGAATGACTGCGCCTAGAAAAAAATTTGTTCAGTTGGTGAGGAATGTAGGTATTTTGTTTTATGTCTATATAAAAAAGTTCTGCATTTCTAGTTGTGATGGACTGGAGTTATCTGTTAAGTCAATTCCGGACGATGTAAATGTAGCTGGAGGGACTGACCTTGATGCAAGCGCATGCGTTTCTGTTCTGTCATTGATAGTTTGAAATCATAAGATGGAAAAGTATGAAATTCTTTTCATTAAAGCTCTCCAAGAAGACGTGGGATTGAATAGTGTTTGTTAGGGATATCAAATTCATTTCATTTCGTTTTGGAGTGCAGGAGAATTCTCCCATGGAATGTGATTTGTGTTCGAAATGTAGTCTAAACTTTAGTATAGTTTCGCTCTGTTGATAAAGTATTGGAACCCACGGAATTTTGATCAGCAGAAATAACCCAGATTGTACATTTTGAGGGAATTCAAGATGCGAAAAAGTAAGAATATCTATTGTTATTGTTATTTCCAGTTATAGATGACATTTTTATGTCCTATTCATTTTTGCTCTTTGTTGGAGTTACCTAGCTATTTACGTCACATGTAGCGCAAACTCGGTGGTCTCACTCCAGTACAAGTAAATTATGAGAGCTTCGGTTACCCCAAGTTTCATAACAATACCAACCCTGGGATATTGCAATAGTTTCTTACAAAATCTTAGCTGTGATGGGATTACATCAATTCCTACTTGTTCCAATATCAATAAAACCAATAAAGTGCTTACAGGCTGATCTTTAGCTTCCTTAAGTTTTGGTACGTATTCTGCTATATGATGTTTATTTCTTGAATGCTCTCAAAACCCAAGTACTATTGCCTGTGGTTCATTTTGTAGACAGATGAGCTTTCTTTTAAATTTATGTTTGTTTTCTTGGATTTATTTTCAGATCACCACTTTATGGTGTACACGTTTCATCTGATCAGTGACTGTGTCAAACATGACTTCGAATGACTTTAAAGGAACATATCATATGCCACAATAGGACAGGGACAAAGGTTATAAAAAAGACACAAAACCATGAATGCACGTTGATAAAACATCAATGGGTTCATTTATAAATACAATAAAAAGCCAGGGAGATAATATCCCACATTCTTTTTAAGAAAGGAAATCTGAGATGTATTGTTTTAGAAAAAATAGCATACATGTATATGAGTATAATCTGACAATCAATTTATTTCCATATTCTGGAATTCATACGAATATTGCTATAATTTGTAAGATAATCCACCATGCCAAACGTTGACAAAAGCTTTTTTTGTGTCAAGTAAAGCTGCATACAACTTGCCTTGATTTTCAATAGTCTAACAAACTAGTTAATGTACTAAATTGGATGTCATGTTACAACCCAGATTTTCTGCAATCAGCCCTGTTGATGATGAATTGCAAACTCAGAAGCTTAACGTCATTATGTATCATCTTGAATAAAAACTTTTCAAAACAAAAACTTTACAAATAAATGGTACTAGCTGTTTTGCCCAATATTTATTAGGATCACTTTTTGTTGTATTTCTTTCTTTTACACAGCGTTACTAACATATATTTTTTTCAGTTGATAAGGAAACATGCACAAATATTAATATATAGGTTGAATAGAGTAACCAGGGCTGACCTAAGTGTAGTCCTACTCTACTTCAGACAGTCATAAATTATATTACTGCCTTTCCAGATTCAACATCAGAAAGTACAGAAGGAACTCATAATTTATATTATTTGCTCCACCTTTCCAGATTTAACATTAGAAAGTACAGATGGAAACTCATCATCTGTGATGCCATGACTCTCCACTACAGGAAGAAACTTTGCATGTTCCTATGATTTCACTAGTTTCCTTGTGTAAATCGTTATACGTATTATCTCTCTTTGGAGAAAAATACAAAGTTTCAAAGTATAATGCCCTCTGATCTACAAAATCGGCACGGTCACGCTGAACAATATAGCTAAACCGCATTTCAAACGGTTTTTAAGATTTCTGTTTTCGTAAATTGATAGCTCTCCAAAACCGGTTTTGTTTTATCTCTGCAAACTTTTCAATGTCATCTTTTCTTATCTTCTATTTTAACCCTTGTTTTATGCAATGCAATCATTTCAAATCAGTATTCCTGTAGGGCATTAAGAAGGGGTTGACTTTTGGAAGGGGAACAGTTTGCTTCTTGTTTGCTTGACGAAACGTCTTATAGCATTGAATTGGTCTAATTCTTGTTAGGTTGAGTTTTTCCTATTGTACTTCAAAAAATAAAAGTTTGAATCAATATCTTGTAAGACTGAAATTCAAAGGTCTGTGATTTTAGACAAAAATGTAAAGCCCTATTATCAGTTATCATTGCTTCTTTGACTATACATATCACTGAAGTGCCAAAAATAAAATGCGATTAATTACTTGCAGCGGAATACAGACTGAGTAACGCCAACCAAAAAAGAGCGGAACATAACTTTATTACGCATATGTAACAATACACTTTGTGATTTTGTACAAATGAAAATTAGAAATGGTGGCGGTAAAGCGGATAAAGAAAGATGGAATAGAGAAGTGTAGAAAGAGAGATATTCCAGTGAGTATTTTTATGTACGTGACAAAATGGGACGAAAAAGATAATATACAGAACTATTTTGAATTTCCATGGATCAGAATTATTTAAAATTTAAATATTAGTTGTGTACATTTATTTAATCTAAAATATACGTCAGCAATTTTGTCAGCACACTAAATGTTTATGTATTATAATTTTAGGTACTTCTCAAATCTACATTGTTGAATTATTCCAGAGAAATATTGGCATTGAAAAAATAGTGATATTCATTACCTCTAGCATGTGAGGTACGTAATTTAAATTTTCTTTCATGATGTATGCAAATTTTGCCTCCATCCAGTGTCAATGGGACACCTATGAATATTTTATTCCATGTGGAATAGGTGTTAAAAAGGGCTCAAAATTGTATTTAAAACATTATTTCCTATACGTTCCGATACTTGTAGGGAAATCAAAAACACGCCAGGTTTGTATGTATTGGTCGAGACATTGTCGCTTGAGAGAAGCCGAGGAGTGAACTTCTTTATCCTGAACTAAAGGTTTATTGACTACAAATCTGGCCCTAAGGCTTCGTTTCCGTGTGTTTTTGTTTTCCTGACGCGAGCTTCTATTGACTGGTTACCGACTCGGTTACGAACTCTTCATTAATCCAATAAGATTTGCTATTAAATCGAATCGACGCTAGCCCGGCTTACCTCTCCCTCCCCCTTGTTTTCAGTACGTGCAGTGTGCAAAACAAAAACCTTTGGTACTGACCTGTTTCTCAAACGCGGTCAATTACATTTCTGATGAAATTGCAAAACATTTTTGGATAGTCTCATAAAACATTTGCAAATAGGAACAATAAACATCTCATAATAACGTACGCAGTAATCCATTATTTTGGGTGAAAATGCAAGCTACCTGAAAATAAATATCATACTACTAAGAAAATGATTCACGACTAAAAGCACCTCAACGTCAGAAAAAATATTTTCTGCAGGTAAAAATTGCAAGAAAACAATAATAAAATTTGTAAATTTGCATAACAAGAAAACCCAAGATAAACCAACAAACTTGCAAACAACAAATCCAAGACAGTATTGGTCAATGCTAAACAATCTGGCTAAAACAATTGATGATATATCTATCGATATGAACACCTTTAATGATTATAATAAGAACATACACTCGTTCCAGAAGAATAATGAGAGAGGTACAAATGAGGAACCATTAAACATAGAACATTACACATCACTAAATGAATCATTCTCTTCAGGCGAAATACTCAGAGTTCTTGGAAATTTTAAATCCAATAGGTCGCCCGGTGAAGATCCTATCTTGAGTGTATATTTGAACTGTGCACTAGAAATTTTTCTTCCTGCTTTTTAAACTTTTGGAACATGCTTTTAAATACAGACGTTGTTCCAGAAATTTGGACTACACAAGAGAGATAAACTAAACCCTACGAAGTAAAAGCCTATTACTTCTCTTCTTAACAATAGAATGAATTTGCTTTTATTTCTAGAAGAAAACAATTGTCTATTTGATTCACGAGCAGGTTTTCGTAAAGGATACTCCACAATTAAAAGTTTTGTCTTATATTCCTAAATAAAACATATAAATATAAGAAATTAAACACTGTTCCGCACTTTTGTCGAATTGTAACACAGGGCATAGAGAGTGGGCTTATGGAGAAAATTGAAGAACACTGCTATAAATACGAAAATACTCAATGTGATAATGAGCATATATATCGATATGATGTCTTGTAGCTTCCACAATGGAAAGAAATCATGGCTGTTTACTTGCAATCACGGAGTTAGACAAGGCAAAAATCTTTCCTCTTGTATTATTTACCATGTATCTAAATAATATCGATAGTCACTTTTTGAGCTCGAATTTCAATGGCATTTCAGTGGATTTACTAGAGAGAAATGTTCTCTGCTGGGATTTCCGGCCCCTGGCCTCCCACCATTCTGACCATTCCGTCTTTGGGGTGCCACCTCAGTGGTCTTCCTGTGCTCGCTGATGCCAGGTCGGTCCCTGCCACCCTAGGTGGTTGGACGCGAGTGTGCGCTCTCATAGCGCTCGGCCATCACGCTTATATCATCCAAGGTTGAGAATTCACGCTCCGCTAAGAACACTATTAAGTCTTTCCGGTAGGTACTTAAAACGTGTTCTTTCAAAAATTTCCTCGCGTATGCCTTCATACATTTGCGCGGTACCAGCCATTTTCATCCATTTATAAAAAATTACACGTACGCGGTTATGGAATTGCGCGTGCGTTTCGGTAGCTCTTTTCGACGCTTCTCTAAAGAGTTTCCGAAACGTTTCCGCTGACAGCTCATAGTGCCGTAGTAGCGCTTTCTTCAAAGCGTCGTAGTCATCTACCTCGTCCGGCGTCATATTATGGTAGACGTCTTTCGCGGCCCCCTGTAAAAATGCCGAAACATTGATAGCCCACTGGTCTTTGGGTAGCTGATGAACCAATGCCAACTTTTCAAACTGTGACAAAAGTTGTCAATTATTTCGTCCATGTCGTTGAACGTGGGCATGGTGATCTGTATTGGTCGCCTGTCTTCCGATCGCCCACTCGCGTGTCCTGAACGTTCGTTCAAGTCTTCACCCCTTCTGGACTCTGCTTCGATCCTCAGCCTCTCGATGGCTAACATGTGTTCGCGTTCTCTAGCTTTTTCTTCGGCCTGCAGCCTGGCTAATTCGAGCTCTCGTACGCCTTTCGCTCGTTCAAGCTCAGCTGCTTGTGCTTGTCTGTCTTTCTCACGTTCAGCTGCTTGTCTGTCTTTCTCACGTTCAGCTGCTTGTCGGTCTTTCTCTCCTTCCTCGGGTAGTTGTTGCTCAACAAATTCAGCTAACTGGGCCCCTTCGTACCCTAATTCATCTTTTCCAATCGACCGGAATTCCCTAATCAACTGTCTGTCTGTCGCCATCTTTGACTACTTATACTGTGACACAAGAATTAAGTTCTTTTACCTACACTCAAGGTTTTTACTGCCCTACTACGAGATAGTCCCACACGTGTTTACCTTATTTCTAGTATGGCCCTACTCAATTAACCCAGAATAACCTTTGCGCCAACAGTCAATAAACAGGCAGTCCCCCACTGAAATGTCTCTCCCTAAATTAGCGTAACGCTTAAACACTAACAAGGCGAAATTTACTGCTGCAGGGTTGGCCTGACTATCTCTCCCAAGAGAATACAAAGGTAAATTTTTTCTCACTTCACGAATTTCGAATACTACCCGAGCACAAGGGAAATTGCATCAATCTCTTACAATATTTTCATCACAATATGAAAACAAATGACAAGAAAATTGCATGCACAATATATATATATAATAAGCAGGCAATGATTCGATTCACTCTGATCTCTGTTTCTTCAAAAGTACTATTGCAATTATCAATTTTCTGTTCTATATTTGCTCAGACCTTTTTACTCGAATACAAATGTTCAGATCCCCGGACGAGCGCCCACTTTGTCACGACTCGCCTCCCAGCTTTGTTGGGGTGGGTGTCATGGGTTTGGTTATCGTTATCTAGAGGTGATCGCCTACGGTGTAATTTGCCCGGAGCGAGTATCAATAGAAATTGTGAAATTTACAGGTGGAATAGATAAAGATCTGAGCAGGTATATAGAACAAAAAGACACGAGCCCCCGTACATGTACATACCATAAAATTTAATCAAAAATTCATAGACAATAAAATTCAGAAACAATTGTAATAATACATTACATTAGCAAGATACACTTCCTTGATTCAAATTTTCAAACGAGTTTCAAAATACAAATATGCTTTTACTATAGCCGATCTGTTAAGCGATAGAATTTAAATCATCATCAAACCGAGTGAAATCGAACACTGCTTTGTGCAGATTCATGACCTGATAGTTTTTGCATCAGTCCAATCTCTCCGACTGTTCCTTTGGCTTCCTTGTGCCTGTAAGTCTGGGTCCTTCCACTTTCCCCTTTTTTTCCACAATCTCAGGTGTATTGCTGCCTTTAGCCTTCCAACCTGTGTGGTCACTTTGGCTTGCAAATTCGTGATTCGTCACGTAGACCCTGGTGGCTTGCAAATCCGTGATACGTCACGTAGACCCTGGTGGGACAAATCTCACCTTGTAAAAGTAAACAAACGACACCCTAAGTGTTCTGCTGTATACCCCTCCTGAGAAGAGCTGCTAATCTTTTCTTGTTACTGTCAGATAAATTCTATCCTAATTCAAACAGATCCTACGGCCATCTGGTCTTACCTAAACAATGTGGACCGTACAAACCTAGCTCCCTAAGGTTAATGTACTCCCAATGGCTATTTCAATTACTGGCGGACATTACACAAATGACTGAATGAAATTCCTTACACTACGGTATTTATAACAACAATCAAGTAGTTATCATACGTGAACTCATATCGGAGAATTCACACGGGTTCTCTGATCTCAACTAAAATAAGGCATGAAATTCTAGATGCCTAATTTCCTATGTAAAATAAGGCATGAAATTCTAGATACGTAATTTCCTAGAATAATCGAGACTATACCTTCAAACGAGCCGTCAATGTATATATAACGAAACATATCATAGTACGGACTCAGATAAACGAACTCAACACAGTTATACCATATCAAGAAAATTGATCTACGAATTTAAACAAATAAATCCATGCAAATACAAGCAAATAAATCAAACAAATCATCATAGTAGTATCAACGAATTACATAAAAATTGATGCAAATAGCTTGTGCTTTCAAGTTTTTGTGTCTGTTGATTTTTCCAGACAATCGCTTCCCCTGGATGATTTTACGAGTGAATTTACTTCTTAAATCCCTCTGAGTCCCCTTACATTTGTTTCTCTTGCAGAAAAAAGCGTAGACTGATTTCAAATTTGCTATTAGCACATTTAAACTGAGAGTTTTCATGTGAAACCACGCCCCCTTCACAGCGTGACCAATCTGGATGAAATATACAATTCCCGCCTGAACTAGGCTCAAACAGTGCAGTGCGCCTGACAAATATTGATTACCCAACTGATTCCTGGTAACTTTCAGAAATGACAGTTTTCCATACCGATCAGAAGTTGACCCCTATCCTGTTCAGTTTAAACAAACGTAGCCTTAATCAAAAATCGCTAAACTCATGACAGAGACTGTACCAATCCGTGCATTACGGCGATTTAAACTCGTGCCAGCCCCCATAAATCTAATTAATCGTTCGCCTATCCAACTTAATGTTTTCTTGATAGATCGACAGAAATTTGGCCCTTTACAGCATTGATCAAAATATTCGCACAAATACTGGTTAGAGATAATCTGTAAGGAAAGACTTACAGTTTATATAGACATGGGAATCATCCAACAAAGTCAACAAAAGTCGGTACATATACAATTTAAAAAACGGAATTAGAATTAGAACATTATTGATAAAACTATCAATAATAAAGCAAAAATCAAATATAATAAAATTTCGAACAAGTAATCACTGTTTACTTGCAGTTCCGCGTTGGTGATGAATTTCATTATCTCGTTGAATGCAGCTGTTTCAGAGAACACAAAATGCAACTACTATAAAAATACTCCTATTGCAGCCCAAATATACAAGAGTTTAAAGAATTATTGAGTTCCGAGAATGTTGGCGTTTAAAGAAACTTTCTTAAATATTTGATGTTATTTTATCAAACTTTTGTAATTTCTAATAATCTTTACTCGGTATCTATATTGTTCTTTCCATTTTTTGCCGAGGAGAAAAGTGCCATAGGTTCATTATTGTAAAGTAATGAGTTTTCTACGGATTAATTTGTGTTCCATTTATTGTAATTTATACCCGTCTTTCCAATTATGTATTTAAATTTGCACTTGATCTTATTCGTGGAGTACTGATAGTATTACTGCTGTCATTCTATGTTAAATTGCCCTGTACCGATTCAGTGGCCTAGTGGTTAGAGCGTCCGCCTCGGATGCGGGAGGTAGCGGGTTCGAACCCCGGCCGAGTCATACCAAAGACTTTTAAAAATGGTACTAACGGCTGCCTCGCTAGGCGCTCAGCATTAAGAGGTTAGTGTTAGAACTGGCTGGCCTGATGTCAGGATAATGTGACTGGGTGGGACATAATGCTACATGTCTGAGGCATGATGCCCCAGTGCTATACATCACTATAAACTGCCCCACTGCAGACATCGTAGCGATATGACTGAACAATTGATAAAAGCTACGTTAACAATCCAAATCAAACACACATACACACACACACACATACACATAAACGGCCTCTACTGTAGTGGTATCGTTAACGGTTCATATCCGCGCATGCAAAGTGAGATACTAATATTGTACCTCGTTTGTTGCGTATTTCAACACCATTGCAATAATTCTGACATTATTTCTTGACAAGGATAGTTCTTGTGGAGAAGAAACACTTGTAAAAAAAAATGAAGCAATCGTCCGTACAAAGCAGACTTCGCGTAAGTCTACTGGAGGAAAGGCTCCCAGGAAACAACTTCGTTGCCAAATGTTAACCTTAGGAATGTCAGAGTTATAAAGGCGACATAATCCAAGAGTAAATAAATTTATAACAACTTTGGATTATATATTGACTTTCACGGAATACTGAGCGTGGCTCACAAATACATGTGCATAGTGTAGCACAAACTTTAAGAGGGTTTGACTACGTGGACATTACAGTACAACAACAAGCCGCTACTAGAAAGCTATTTTAGTACAAGGAGTGTCCAGACAAATGAAGGACTGTTTTTGGAATGCAAGTATCTTAAAAGGAACCCAACAATTAATAATCGGGAATATCGCCAGAAAGAAGGCCAGAAACGACGCAGATTTTAGTAGCTCTCTTTGTTTTAAGTGATATGGAAGAGATAGAGGCCATAAGTATGTAAAAGAACAATGAAGTCTACATACTGACACAGAAAGGGAACAAACCAATTCTGAAATGAGAGAAACTCAAGTACTGGACTTAGACATTATCGTAAGAGAACCAACACCTATCATGAGACAAATCAGTAAGAAAACAGAACAGAAATACCTAAAAAATATAAAATATGTAATACCACTAGAAGATACAGTCACTCAATTTGAAAAATGTACCATATGTAATACCACTAGAAGATAGTCACTCAATTTGAAAAATGTACCATATGTAATACCACTAGAAGATACAGTCACTCAATTTGAAAAATGTACCATATGTAATACCACTAGAAGATACAGTCACTCAATTTAAAAAATATACCATATGTAATACCACTAGAAGATACAGTCACTCAATTTGAAGAGAAATTTTGAAGATCAAAGTACACAGTGCTAGATGGGTCATGCGTCAAGGCTATCAGACCAGGAATGGAATATGGATTCTAAAGATAGATGAGGATCAATGCCCTAACATCAGTACCTTCTTGTACATTCATGGTTTCCTCACAAAACGTGGTATAAAGGTTGAACGTATCACCGAAAATATAGATTATGTGATACCACTGGACATACCATAAGAAACTTTTTGACAGAGAAAGAAAGAGACGAGATTACGCAACACAGAGAGCTGCATAGAACCGAGTTGACTATTTTCCCAAACGTAATCCCCAAGACGACCACAATTGCTGAGCTGCAAAAACAGGAACGATTTACTAATGCAACAAGGGATTACAACAACAAATTTGGTAGCACAGGAAATAGAACAAGGAAATAAAAATACAATACCGCCGCGACACCCAACAACCGAAGGAAAAGAATTACTCCAGAAGGGTATTAAAACAAAAGAGAAAATTTGACCAAACCATACAAACCAAAGAAAATAGGAACTTTAGCATCAACGTTGGATTAAAACACAGAGGAAAAAATAACAGAGGGATAAAAGGAAGAATAAATGAAGAACGAGAGAAACAGAAGATAGAACATTACAGGATGGTATCTGTGAGATCAGAGGGTAAAATAGATTGAGGAAACAAAGGGGGAGAGAAATAAAACTTGACTAAGTCTGGCTCCGAGAGCATCCGAAAGAGAGGAAAGAGAATGAATGCATCCATGCAGTCATCAAAAACATATGAAGGTAATAGGCAATGACAACTCTAGAAATTTGACCTTCTGGCTCAAAATATTATCAGAGACACTAGCACATAAAGCAATGTTTTAAGACTTAGAACGAAAATCAAAAGACCTAGTGGCAAGGTCACAACCTCTTGAAACTTAAGAGGGGAGGAAGAGGAAAGAAAGCAGACCGACCGTATTTTACCTTAAGGAAGGTGAGTACGGAACCGGAAAC
>JAECUM010029452.1:0-17500 GCA_016617855.1 Megalonaias nervosa | reverse complement strand
TGACTTACTAAACTATGGAAAGAAGGAAAAGGCTGATTGGGTCCCATTTATCCTAACCTTCCATTCAGACAACCCCAAAGTAGGTAAATTCATCGGGATACACTGGTCCATCGTGGAATCGTCGGATGCACTAAAGTTAATCCTCCCCAAAAAAAACTGTAGTAGCCTACCGGAGACCAAAAACCTCAAGGACATCCTAGTCAGGGCGAAGCTAACGCTAATCACTAATCAAGACCACCCTAGTCAATCTGGCCCCTGTGGCGATAAAAGGTGCAAAACCTGTCAACATATGATAGAGACCAGGACATTGTTTAGCACAGTGACTAGAGAAAAACTAAACATACATGGCCCAAACAAAACGTGCAAAACAGAGAATGTAATTTATCTCATCACATGTAAGATCTGTAGCCTTCAGTATGTCAGAGAAACTGAAAAGCTACACAGAAGAATCAACCTTCATAGATCTGACTGGATGACAAAGAAGCTGTACAGAAGCCTGGTCGCAGAACACTTCTCCTCCCATGGCCACACTTTCAGTGATATAACACTCATTGCAATTGCTAACAACTCCTCCAACTGGAGTTCAGAAACCAGGAAAGAAAAGGAATCATACTGGATACGCCGCCTTAGAACATTGAAACCAAGTGGTTTAAACCAAGAAGACTAGACCAAGAAGACTAGAAAAAGAAAGCCATGCATAAATGAAATTATTTATTTTTTGCAGCCGACTCATTTTCTTTTAAATAATTCTCTAAATTTGCTTAATAGCCTGTAATTACTACTATTACAATGAAATATCCGGGATATAATTTGCGCTTACACAAATTTACATAAAACAACAGAGGTCTTTATGGCTCATCAATTTCTAGGTCAATAAAAATATTTTCCATCATCCGCAACAAGTTGAAATAAACTAGTTGAAACAATAAATTTAAAGGTTTAATTCCCGTAGAAACTGCCATGTAAAGTTTTGCAAACACAACGGTTTTTGTGTTTTATTTGTTTGTCTTGTCTATGTTTTGTATTTGCCTTTGAAAAAGACTTATTAAGAGTCGAAAGCGCTCAGGCTAGTTAGATACTAGTTTTGCACTGTTCGTTGTTTGTTTATTGCATTTATCTTAATCAATACCTGACACACGCGATCCCTTGCTGGATCCAGTGCACTTGAAAGGAATGTTATTCGCCATATGATTTGTATTCTTTATATATATATATATATATATATATATATATATATATATATATATATATATATATATATATATATATATATATATATATATATATATATGTTTACAACACCTATCGATTACATTTTCTTTTTATTGTTATTGACACTTTTAATTATAGTTTTCTCTCGACACTTTTGAACACAGAAATAGTAATTTAATTTTATATACATAACGATATTGTTGGCAATTATTGGCTCACAATTATAAATCCCTTTCTATTTTCTTCTTTTATGCGTGATAGTCTTCATTAAATTAAATATCAATGTAACAATGTAACAAAAAAAAATTCGTCTGGTGAGAATACCGCAAAATCGTTATAGAAGACTTTGGCCATTGAAGATGTAGAACCAAAATAATAAAGAATAATTTATAACATGTAAGATTAAACAAACTCGTGCTCATATAATAATTGACAGAAATATTAGGTCTTTCATTATTACGTACAACGATCATATGGCGGGGCAGTCAGAAGAAAATATGGGTGGAAGACATGAAGAAACTAATGTGAACAGAGGATATATGCTATGAAAGTTAAATTAATAATATTTCCAGCTCTCTAATAGGTTGGGCAATGTAATGAAAATGTGTGATATTTTGCCCCATTTTTCAAATTTTGAGTTTTATTTGTGACTGTCCTTCCATTGTCCGGCGGTTTTATCATCCGGCTCGGTAACGCGATGAAGTCATCAAATTCAGTCATGACAGCCTATATTACACACCCAATGAAAGATTCTTCGAATACTAAGTAATATTTGCGGAAGAAGTAAATATTTATGTCTTGTTGTGCATCACAACTTAATGCCACAGATATTTTTTCAGGGGAAATTCTGTTCAAAACTGAAACAGGCCTACAATATTGTGACGTCACCAATTTCAATACAGCGGGAAGAAGGATAGGCGGACGGCATTGTCCGTTTCGACTGTCTTGTTAGATATATAGAGGATCTCAAATAGGTAACGATTTAATATTGAATTTATGAAACGAGTTGAATAATGTCCAGCTTTTGCGGGCCTTGGCGAGCAAAAGCTGGATATTATTTAACGAGTTTCATAAATTTAATATTAAATCATTACCCATTTGAGATTCTTTTTATCACATAGTTTTATTTCAGGAGAAATTATTTGGATAGAAAGAAGAACGAATAATTTCGTTCATTCTGACAGACGCTGTACCTTTCATTTGTTGTGCGTAAAAAATAGTCCCAAACAAAGTTGAAATATTAAAAGTATATTATACATTTTTGACAACTATAAATCAAAGAATAATCGTTCATCCAAATAAACAGAACATTTTACAAAAGGCACAACATTTGTTCACACAAAATTTCCAATGCGTGTGATGTCAAATTGTTTGATAGGGTGCACAGTACCGGTTGGGCTGGCCTACACAACACAGTAACAGTGTTTACTTTGAAATTTTCCACATCACAACTAAACGTTACATTGTTGCGATATTTTTGTGAGAAGAAGATTACTGGATGCATAAATACACATATTTACAGCAAAGTATTTGTGACCGGATATTTGTAGTATTTGATTTGGAACATTGGATTGTAGAGAAGACGTAAACAAATCTGTTTTTGAGTCGGACTTGCATTACATATTTACCACGTAAATATGCTGTGGCTGGATAAAGTTCTGTCTGTTGGGGAGACCGCTTTATGTCTACATTCTTCTGTGACCAAAGGTGAGTTTATTTACTTCAGTAAGTTCACATTTAAACCAAGCTTGTATATAGGGTCGATTCCATGCTACAGATATACCGCCCATCCATCCCCACCCCCACCCTCGTTATCATCTTAGCAACAGTTTTACTTGTTGTTATTGTTCTTGTTTTGGGAGTTTTGCCATTTTTCATGTTACGATATGTTATACATGACATAACAAACCCCTGTGGGGGTAAATTGGCAATACTGAGACTGGACGAGACCATTTTTTCCCATTTCCCTTTCGCGAGTCGAATCAAAAAATGGCGGCCAAAAATGTTCATTCAAAACAAACAATTCCAGAAGGCGGGGTTAAAAAAGTTTTCCCACGATCGCAGCCAATCAATAAAGAGAATACTGCACAATAATTTCATGGGCTTATTTGGACCAATCAGAATCACATAAAGTGATATGTTCAGGCGTATAATATTAAAAATATGAAACTGCACACACTGTAGGCAAAGAGTACCGACTACGTGATAAAATGCGTTTTACGTATAAACTAATAGAGACCAAACATACGCTCTCTAATAAACCTTTGCAGCGCCGTGTTGAGACCCATGATCTCTTGTTCTGAGAGGTTGTCAGCTTTCTGTGCTAACGCTTCTTTTAACTCTGTGTTTTCTGATCCAGTCGCAGCGATTAAATCGATATCTGTCATTGTGCCTACGTTGGCTGATATCACTTCTTGAACAACAGTGAGCATTTTTGTTTTCTATATACAAGCTTACACCTTGGACGAAAATTGCATCTGTTTGCCTTTGTAGCGTGGATTAGACAAATAATGGTTTTCGTCCGCTTTGTACGTTAAATTAATTCGCTTGTTACCCCATTTTATTGCGAGGGTGCTGTCCATCTATGTCATAAATTCTAAGCCCTTACGGCGCATTCCAGGAAACCCCTTTTTTACGATGCTCATTGGAATCGACCAGGCGCCGTTTTAGCTCTCTTGTGGGTAGATTATCTTGCTCCCGCCCAGGTTGCACCTAGATCCCGCCCGCTCAAGAAGGCATTTCTGTTTGAAGCTCTTCTGTTTCATTGACGTCAGATGTGGTTTCCTCTTCGTCGGGCTGATAGGCCTCACAAAGGCTAAAAGTTGGCATTTTAAAGTCAATTCAGTCTTCTCCTTGTCTTGCTATCATGCAAACAACTGTGAACGCTTATTGCTGAAAGAACATGTATCCTCGAATAGCTCCGCAGGCGTGTTTCAATAGATATTCAGACTCAACCTATTTCGCTCTCTCCGCCACGCGCTTAGTGTAAGGGGGAACTCCAAACACAGTTGGTGTGACTAATAATCCAGACACCATTCACAAACGAATACCTTACTGCCAGATTTCCTGACCTGAGTAGCAACAATGCTATTGCGTCAGGAACCGTCAAGCTAACATTCACAATTGTTCTAACTGGCAGCATAACAGAACTATTTGACGCCAACCGCACAATAGTGCAAAGCCGTGGGGTAACCATCGTCAAAATGAATCAGTATAAAACTCGAAGGAAGCAAATTGGCATGCATTAACGATGCCGATTTCTATTGTGTCTAGAAGGATCTCTGACAGACGGGAAGGAACGGAAAAAAGCCGTCTACTGGGTACCTAAAACTTTAACACTGCCTGCATAAGTGTCGGGGCTGCAAATGCCATCGCCACCACCTAGTCAGATGATTCTATGGACAACACATTTGGAAGCCACTTCTTCATGCCGCACGACGTCAAGCAGCTAAAAGATCACATGCCGTACAACCAGTCCAGGTTTTCAGACCGTCTCAATTTAAGCTGACGTTCAACAAGAACGGCAGGGTGGTCCAAAGTACTAACAACGGAGCTAACTTCGCATTCAGCGGTATCTCTTTGGAGTTCGACGTTGCCAACGAGTTCATACGCATCGTCTGTCAGGAGTACACTGAAAAACTGACTACCTTATACACCAGCAGAGTGCTGTGTCTGGGTAGGATAGTGGTGAGAAAGAGCAACAGCACGTGGAACATCAACTAAAACACGTAAGAGAAAGGCTTGAATGCGATATTAATGCTAGTTTGGTTTGTGACAGGAGGAGCCTATTTAGCTTGCGATACTGAATACTTCTACAACCCTCTTATCGGCAAGGTGTCACAGGCAGGCACGCTACCAGCAGTGGGTATACATTCCTAAAATAATGAGGATGTAGTCTATTAATGACGCGGAGCTGGCAGAGATCGATGTTGGAACGTTCTAGCTAAACTGATTTGCCCTTGTCATTGGTATAAAGTCAAGGCTACACTAGTCAGAAAGGCGCATCGGAAATGCATTCGAACACGTAAATCTGCAAACCGAGCAAACAAGGTGCAGGCAGCAGCCGTATAAAGCATGCATGTGTACATCGTCTTTGACTCATAGCTCAACATAGAAAATGGCCCTTTTATGTCAGCCATGTACTGTGCTCGGGGCAGTTAGAATTATCCACCACCCCGTCGTACTGACAGGCAGCCTGCACGAGGGTTTTTGATAACTTACAAACTGTGCCATAATAGTCAGCAGCCACGGCTGCGGCAATAGCCTGTTTGCCTACGAAAGGCCACTTTAACTGATTGGTCATTATAAGCACCCTAGACGCTTCAACAAGATGTACGATATGTCATTGGCCTACGCCTTAAAAGACGGGAATGTATTTTTTGTCAACTCTGCGGACCATGATATGATGAAATGCCTTATGTGTTTGCTGAACAGTTGAAGCAAACCACCACTCAGTTTCTGCTCCATGATTTTTCCTTTCTTTATGACGTCCATGAAAAAGAAAGGGCCCCATTACTATGCTGTTCTATGTAATACCCCATGTCGGCATCAGCATGTGAGCCATAAGACAAAATTACAACGATGTTACTCGACATTTCCGCGAGCAGACTTTGTGCACAGCCTTCTTCCACTGCAAAGACGAAGTCTCTTTCAGGGATACGCGAAGAGAAAACTACATAACTGAGTTCTCTGGTCGAGCGAAGGCCAATGAGATTCTTAAAATGGAAATATTCGGCAAGCTCCTTTTGAGCACCGAGCCACAAATGTTTCCTTCTACTCAGATAAAAATGATAGCCAAAAGTGGGCAATGCCGTGCTACCAACACTGTTTGGTAGTTCGGGTGCACAATCTGGCTGATAGGTTTATTATATCCCAAGCGAGCTATATATATATATATATATATATATATATATATATATATATATATATATATATATATATATATATATATATATATATATATATACCATCTTTATGAAATTGATTCTCCGCGCACAAGCATCCTTCATGAGGAACTACAGATTGTGCCTGACGGTATTAGGCTACCATCTGAGGGCATTCTTGGCCCAGGTCAAAGACCTCGTTGATTTACTCTTCCAACTGGTCCTATTGCTCTCTCTCTCGTTGTATGGTAGAAGCCATATGCCGAGTGTGGACTCCGTCCGACGCTATACCTTTATTCGTGGCCAGCGGGCTCAGGCTCTTTTTGTTTATGCGGAGCAGCCTGTTCTTGAGGTGGTCACTGCGTTTAGTGGTCATCTAATGATAAAATACTTTTAGATTAGTAAAGACATCTAGATAGAGTTTGTAATTTAGGTCGTGCTTCAGGACAGCCATTTGACTCTACTTATCAATGGATATCCGGCATGATAGTAGCTGGTATGGTACAGGCCGGAGTCCTCGCTCATGACCCAACATATATCTTCCGTTTCCATTCTCAGGAGCATGATATCGGTGCCTGTGTCTAACAGATTCGTCATTTCACCAGACATTACTTTGACGCGGTTGTAATGTAAGTCATACATTAGGAGCTTGCTCAGATCCAGGATATAATTTCCAAAATAGAGTGGGCAATTGAGCCTAAGTTTAACCTTTGCTAAAAGATAGACCAAAGGTTACTGCTGGAGATTTCCGTGTTTTAAACGCCGGGTTGACAACCGGTTGGATAGTTTGTCTTCCTCATTATGCAAAATCATAAGGTTCGCTCGGATCGGCTTTCTTGGATTTTCCATGGTTTTCTTAAAGACTCATCAACTTGAAAACGTTCTTCACAAAGGCAGTCTTGGCCTTGTTCCTGTGATAAGCGTTAAGCTGAATGTATGTCGCTATCGAAGCACTTTGGTTGAATTCCAGTGCCGGTGGACCTTAGTGATTCTCATCCTTAGGCTGGTGAATTGCTTGAGGTTTCGATAATGGACGACATAGGGCTGCTTTTCTCGCTTGCTGGGAACCAGTTTCGTGCACTCAGAGATCTAATCTCCATCCCCATTTCATTCACTAAACTTCGCTGACGGTCTCTCAGCCAGCTCTCTAGGACACACTGTCCGTTTGGGATAAGCGGCTACTCGCTGTGATCCCCCTGGAGCTCCGAAGAGTATTCAAGGTCTACTTCAAGGATATATCCTTTGTATGCGCTCGGTGCTATTGTTTCGAGATCTGGTGGCTCAACCCACTTAAAACCTCCAGTTGGCAGACTATGATTCATAGCCATTTTATATAGGTTACTGGTATGAAAGTAGTTTATCCAGCTGTTTAGCTTTTTGCTATCGCAGACTGGGCACATCGGGTTTTTCTATCTAGCGTTACACCGACCCACCAGCAAAATGCCGCCACGGATACAATTCTCGCCAAACGGGCACTTTGATGTCTATAAACAGCTCGAACCTAACACCAGTCTTCTTCAGGAAGGCGTTTCAGCTCATTTTCGGAGAGCTGTAGTAATGGGCCGGGTTGGGACTTTAGTTTTGCAGCGAAGTGCCCCGAAACGCTTCAGACATTTCAACCAGCAGAAGCATGCCATTCCTCATGTAGAGGTCATTGTAATCTCCGAGATTCTGACACTTAAACGCATTCCATCCACTTTAGGCGTGCTTGTACTTTTACTCTTCTATTTAATATGGTAGTGGCCTCTCACCGTTTAGCTCCAGCCATCTGCCACAAATCTTGCGGCCCTTTGCTGCCTAGAACTGTCTCCGGTCATCCCCGTCTATAACCATTCGCCAAAGTTTCTGAAGACCTCCAGGATCGTTTCCATCACGTGCTCGAATGTCACAAAGAAAATACCCCAAAAATCTCATCGAAGCAGTATAACAAAATGGTTCCTTATAGACTCCAATGCAGCGGATTACTATATAGCAGAAACTACATTGAACCTGATAATCGATTTTCTGCGTGTTGCTTTGTCCAGATTATCGGCTGGACATCATAGTGGCATGTTCAGCGCCTCGAAATCTGTACTGATGATGTACGGGACACGTATCTGACGGTGGTGGTTCTGGTAGGCTAGGATGTTCCTGCCTGGTTCCGGTAAGGTCGAGCATTTAGCTTTTAGCGTATGCCACGGAACTCTTTAATGTGAGCTTTCAAAAGATAGGCCCAGTTTAAGGCATGGAAACACGGGCGGAAGACGTGCTTTCTACATCTGATCCTGTTGTGGCTATGTACTATTAAGGTTATGTCCATTATCAAGTGGTTCTTTAAGTCTTCAGTAAATCAACAACAGGTCGATCTGATACAGCCTTAGCGGGAAGGGATCATTTTCCCAGACAAAGAAGTTAACTGAAATTTCCTGGTTGCAGCGCTCCAACTTAGCAATGAAAGGTTAATCCTGTCCAAGTTGAGCTCACCGACGTACTGGTGGTACTTGGCTGACTGGTCAACATTATTGTTAGTGGGATATCGAGCCGACAGGATTGTAGGTGTTTTCAAATTGATAACTGATCTCGGTGGAATGCAGTTTGGCATTGGAATGTAGCTATGGCCTGGAGACGGGTAGTATTCTGACACACCTAGATAGACTGTTTCGCAACGCAGGAAATGCCATCCATACCCTTTGCTGGTGTAGTTTAGATGCATCATAGTATTATGGTGCTGGCTTGGGCCACCAGCTGTTCGATCACGCCTATACACATGGCTACTCTTGCAGCGTTGGCTGTAACCTTAACAATGGCAAGCATGACTTTTTAATACCTTTCGATTCTCCAGCTGCATCGTCAACACGAGACTAAACTTCAGGCTATCAAGCTTCCTTAGCTTCTGCCGATGATGTCCTGTGCATTAGGTGTACTTGCATTAAGAGACACCAAAGCGTCTGATTCGAGCATCTGTTTTTCTGATACAGTAGTGCTTCGGTCTTTCACGATCGAATCGACTCTTCCCTGCCACTCGATAAAGGATGACAGAGACTAAAGCAGGTGTTCAGTATGGGATAAGGCACTCATAATTAAGCAGATCATCAATGAGGTCGTTTATATCCCGCATAACAGACCACTTGGTTGGAACCTCAGCCATGTACCTAGGAGCCTGAGCTGGCATATGAGTCAAAACAGGTTGCTCAATATTGCGCCTAGGAAATGGAGCACGAGCATCAACGTTGCGCCTGGGAGCCGAAACAGGCCTTTTTGCTGATTGCTGAGCTCCGCCTGCCATTAAGGCGTTCAGTGAGTTATTATGTTTACATTTAAGAATACATCCTTTACAGAGCATCTCGTTCCAGTTAGGAAAAATAGATACCACTTGATATGAATACCCTATCATCCATAATCCTGTAAAATAAAAATAAAAACTATCATGAGCCCGCATGGCACAAAACTGATCCTGGCCTTTCGTTTTATTATTTTGAAGTCTTTTGCCATGATATCACCTCCGTAGCCCATTACATCCACACACCATATTTGCATTATGGCAATACCACACACACACACACACACACACACACACACCGCATCACGAACACACAGTCACGCTATTTTTCCCATATACTTTTCTGGCTCCCAGTTTCAACCAGGCGCACCTGTCTTTTGTATTGGAAATGAACACCAACCTCAAGCTGTATACTCTTTAGACCATATTGCTTTAAAACAAAATACTTCCGTTTGTATTGATGGTTTGGCCAGGCAAATAGTACTTTTAGACAAGCCGTACTAATCTTCGTCTCAAAAACATGACGCGACTAGTACTATTATTATTCGTCTTGAAAGGCTTTGCGTGAAATATTATGACTAGTAATAGTACTAGTCTGTGAAGTTTGCAACACTAGTATCTAGCGAAGACCTCCCTACGAATCAGTTTTTCGTCCCAACGAGCCCCCCTCTCCCTGCGGTCACTCAGGGGTAGGGGTCGTGGCTATGCCGAAATCATTATTTACAATCTGAGTGTGAACCAACAGCACAAAAATGAAGCAGTCTCATTGCATATTCACTTGTATAGCAGCAATAAATAAAACAAAACTTAATATGTCGCTGCTGCTGTAGCTGGTATCATCAGCTGTTTCAAGAAACGTATATACTCTCATAGAAGTCAGGTCCAGCTGCAAACAAGATATATCCTTATCTGCCCTTTGCTTAATGCATAATGCTCCTGCAGATCAGTGTGTATCTTTTATGTTCTACTTATTATAATCGGTAATGTTTGTACGGCAACATCAGGTAAAAGTTCAATTTACTCTTTTGTCTCTTTTAGAGAGATATAAAGCATTATCAATAGTTAGCAGATTTTTTTCTAGTACAGATTGTGAACTTCATACAAATGTATGATCATGTCATAATCTGATATGTGTTTACGTATTCAGTGGCTAACACCATGTCTGAACCTACCTGTTTTCACTAAAATTGATGTCACATGACTCAGCAATTTATAGCTATATATCAGTTGGTTTCATTGTGATATCTTTCATTGACGCAGAAATCTGTTCCATATATATATATAAATATATCACGTGGTATGACTGCCGGTAATTAATAGTTACAGGTGTTATTGATCTTATTAGGGAAAAGTCAAACATGTATGATTGGAATATATTAATGCTGTCATTTTCGCATCAGTTTGGTGTATACTGCATGGAATAGGTGTGGGATATCTGGAAAACACAGTAGGTATGAAAATCATGGTCTAGGCACCCAAGCATAGCAACCTTTGAGTCTTAAGACTTCTTCAAGAGCAATTTGTATCATAGTTGATTACTGTAGAATGTTTAGCATTAATAAGATAAAAATAATTATTAAATCCCCACAGTTCCTTTTCTAGTTAAATGGAAACATGACGATTCGCAAATAGAAGAGAATTAAAGCATTTGGTGTGATGACAAGTGCATTTGTAAAGCTAAACTTGCCCCCAGCTGTATATATGGCAAGAGGTTTGTAAAAATAACGAAATAAGTTATTTGGATCGTGTATCTTTTTCGGGTATTTTTTGCAGTGAAATTAACTATTCTCTGCATATATATATATATATATATATATATATATATATATATATATATATATATATAGTATCAATGCATGTCGCATTGTCAAGTAATAACAACGTTTGCGTCTTGAATTACATTTTTGTCTAATGATACTGTTTTCCTGAAGACTTCTTCAAGGGTCATTTGCATTATAGTTGATTACAGTTTTTGTGGAGACTTCTTTAAGTGCCATACACATCATAGTTGATAACTGTTTTCCTGAAGACTTCTTCAAGGTCGTTTACATTATAGCTGGTTACTGTTTTCGTGAAGATTTCCTAAGTGGTACTTTACATCATAGTTGGTTACTCCTTTCCTGAAGACTTCTTCAAGGGCACTTTGCATCATAGATCATTAATGTTTTCTTGAAGACTTCTTCAAGGGCAATTTACATCTTAGATGATTGCTGTTTTCTTGAAGACTTCTTCAAGGGCGATATATATCATAGCCGATTACTGTTTTCCGGAAGACTTCTTCAAGGGTTATTTACATCATAGATGATTACTGTTTTCTTGAAGGTTTCTTCAAGGCCAATACACGTCATAGCCGATTATTGTTTTCATGAAGACTTCTTCAAGCGACCAGGGCCATTTGCATAACAAAAATCTCGCAAATGCAGTCATACGGTTTGAATGTTTAATTTTTTCATGCACTTGTAGATACGCGTTACAGAACGTAAATATTCCTATGGATGTGATGTGCAAAATATTCTATCAAATCTTGAAAAAGATCAATATATGTAAATTATAAATCGTGTATTGTAAATCGTGTGTTGAATGCTATGGGGACAATCTCTTTAGGCCAAGCAGAAAATCACGTATTGATTTCGGTCTAGGTATGAACAGGGATTTTACGACCTTCTTACTATATGTATGTATGTATGTATGTATGTATGTATGTATGTATGTATAAACGCACTTCGGCAAATGTTTGCTGACAGCAAATTGTATCTGATCACTAGATTGTTATTGACGAACATCCAGGTAACGTAACAATCAGTCCACTGGAAATGAAGAGTTCAGTAATCAATACCTAACCACAAATTATAATGTTCTTATGTTTTAGTCTTCTAACATATGTTGAATAAAATACAAAGCTGTTGATGGGGTGATATGATGGCAAGCTATTTTTAACTTTGTGTTAACCTTTAATTTGATCACCTCAACCATCTACGCTTTCACACCTGCCTCCAAATACGCATAAATTTGTTGTATTTAACTTTGCGGCAAGCCTTTAATTTGTTCACCTCAACCATCTAGGCTCCCACACCATGCATCCCGGTCTCATATAATTGCTGTATTTAACTTGGCGGAAAACTTTTTTTTTTTTCACCTCAACAATGTAGGCTACCACAGCATGCATCCGGTCTCATATAATTGTTGTATTTAAATTGGAGCGAAACCTTATTTTTATTTTCACCTCACCCACCTAAGGTACCACACTTGCCCCCCCCCCCCAGTACCCTTATATTTATTGAACTCTTCTTTTGTGTAAGCGTGGGTTACATTGATAAGCTGTATCAACTAAATAACCTAATTGAATTGTTATGCTGTAAAGTACCAAACCAAAACATTATTGAGTGTTGTCGACTAAATTAAGCGTCCTCGAGCAGAGGTTATTCGGATCGCTTTTGCAGTACACGAAAACAACGGTTTTACTGGTACAGAAATGTGCATTCATAAACCTTTACCTAAGACGAGATAAACTTACTTTATATCTATTTACATCCCTCTTCAAATTATTTTCTTTAGTAGAATATGAATAGATAGCCAGTATATGTTGTTGTTGTTGTTGTTGTTGGGTTTAACGCCATTTTTCAGCACAAGATAGGCTATGCATGGCGACCAGTATAATTGGTGGAGGAAGAACCCTGGAAAAACCCCAGGAAAAACCACCGACCCACGAGAAGCTACTGGCACGTACCCACGTTAGCCGAGCCTGAGACTCGAACTCACACAGACAGAGGTGAGATGGCAGTGATCCGTAACGGTGAGCGCTTTAGACCACTTGGCCACTCGGGGCCCCCGATAGCCAGTATAAAACAACTGTGAACATGATTAGTAGCTGTTGTATCGGTTACTAGGTGTAGAAAACTACAATTATCATAGCTACTAGTAGAATTTAATCAACCTCGGCCACCACCACCCACCCCCATTAATGTTCAAGATTATGGTATATAGCCATGCAGCACATATGCATTAACATAATGCGGCACATGGTGTTTTTTCCTTTTTCTTGTTTTTAACTTGGCTTTTTATTCTCTGAGCTTTCAATAAATTTGTTAATTAAAAATGTTGAAAATAGAAGTAATTTAAGTAATTTCTATCTCTATTTTCTTTTCGCTTTTTTCTTTCTTTTTCTTTTGCCGTCTTTCTCCATATAAGTATAGGCGAAGACAGGAGGTAAGAAGGTGTATGGGGGCGAAAGCAGCCAAATCAAACGTTTTTCGTCTTCTGTAAAATTAGTTCTGCGATGAACTCATTTGTTTAACATTATCTCTCCACCCTCACCCTAGGAAGCACATCAACATGTTATATTGATGGCACTAATGACTCGTTATCACAAGTTAACCGCATGTGAAAGCTTCTTCATTGAGAATGCTGAAGAGGCTGAATTATCTTGCTAAAGGATTATTATAAAGCCGTTTTAGCCCTTTTAATTTGTAGGCAGCCAATACACAGATATTTCATTAAGAGTAATGCTGTAACCACACACACACACACACACACACACACACACACGCGCGCGCGCGCGCGCGCGCGCGTTGTGTAAACCTTACGGAATTCTATTATTTAAAAATGGTTTCTGAGTACATAATATCCTTTAATACAGGCTGTTTTGAATGTTGGAAGTATAAAATACAAAATCCAAATTTTGTGTGTCTTTTAAGACTGGTTGTCTCTTAAACGTAATGACCCTTTGCAACCTGTTAACTGTAAAGTACGTTAGTAAGAAAGGTTCTGTAGAAGATTTTGGAAGACTGAGTTTCATAATTCGCAATGAAGTTGCAAAAGATTTACTTTTTATTGATTGATTTAGATGATCTGTGTTTCTCGATCAGATCGATACATGATATGTTATATGGTGGAGAGGGTAAAGGTGTCTTCCCATGAGATTCACCACGACATCCGACAAGATCTGGGGTCGGCGGAAGTCGAACCTGCATCATTCTAGTCGCAAACTGATTTGTTTTTCAATTCCCTGAAATGTGATTGTCTGTTCTTTCAGTAACCTCTTTCGTGAGGAGTAAGTGGAGAAAATTTCGAGCCATAATGGGTCAATCTAATTCGCAGCTCTCTGAATTTCAAAAACGGAAACTACTTCATGAATTCCATACATTTTTCGGTAAGTTGTGTGTGTGTGTGTGTGTGCTGTCTATGAATACCAAGTGAAGCTTTTAAATACACCACAACGAGTGTAAATTCAAACGATTGCTAAGATGAATTTTTTTCAGGGTCCTTAACAATTCCTTCGTTTAGAAATAAAGAAAATTGCAGCTTGTATTATATCATTTTTATGATGTGTTTTGTCCATCAAAGCTTTGTAAGCAAACATACCATTTTAGCTTGGGATAAGCTGCTGTCATTCAAAAATGAGAGAAATAGTTTGTCGGCTTCTCTACATATATACTCATACAAATTTTGAAACTCAGGGTTTTTAATAGATATGGAAAGTGGCGAAAAGGAGAAGAGTAAATTATTTCATCATTAAGTTGCATGTATCTCAAGGTCATATCGATACATAACGTTTCTTCTTGTTACTTTTCGCCGATCCTTGTACTGTTGGAGCCTTCTGTATTGCATTTCAACAGCTGCGTCGTAGCGCATGCCACTCTCTGGTGTCAGGCTAGAAGGTCAAGCATACATGTTAGCTGAAATGATCACTGAACCACCTCCATATCTGTTCTGTAAATATTTCATCGTGCTATCTATCTTGATTGAACCTTTCCTTCCTTATCGCAGATTTGAACAAAGATGGAAAGCTGGAAGTGAAAGATTTACAATTAGCAAAGAAGGTAAAGCACCCGTTTGTTTCGTGTCTAAAACAAAAGGCAAATAGATCCGGTTTATCATTTGAAAATAAATATATTATCAAATTACCTATTGTTTAATAAAGTACTGCCCTTTGTTTATTAGGAGTCTGTGGGAGACATACGCAATTCAAAGTCGATGGGACTGTATTCATTTTTTTTTTTTTATGAGGGTTGTTTCTCATAAACTCTTAGCCATGCTCTTTCCCATGACCAGAGAGAGAGAGAGAGAGGTGTCGCTTATAACGGTGTAGATACGTCTACATCTTTGGGTAAGGGCGATGCGAGAAAGGTACGGGTTCGCTGTAATAATACAAGCCTTTTTTGAGTTATGACGAAACGGACTAATTTTTATTGAAATACTCAACATATAAAATTACATTCCAATATTAATCTACATAAACTTAAATTATAAGAGATACATATAAAACTACGATATTCCTTCACTTACCAACGTCATACATTTGTATAATTTCTGCTTTTTAGAATATAATACAAATAATTAAATATCGAATAAATTCACGATAGCTAAAGAATCTAAAATTCAATATTTCAGACTAATACCACAATCATTTAGTAGAAATATATTTTACTGAATTTAATCTAAAATACCAAAATATTAAACTCTATTATTTAAAGAGTATTTTAACATAGAAAGAGCCATTCTTTATGAGCATAGAAATGGTTGTAATATCATTATTAATGAAGCTGTATTTAATGTCACCATGATGTATATCAATTCTGTGGAGGTTGCTGTAAATAGCACCTTAATTTCTATCGAATTTATTGGGTGCTGCATTAAATGTCACCATGATTTCTATCAATACTAATGGAAGCTGTTTAAATGTCTCCATGATTTCTATAAATACTGTTGGAAGCTGCTTTAAATGGCACCATTAATTTCTATCAATACTAGTAGTAGCTGTTTGAATGTCTCCATCATTTCAATAAATACTTTTGGAAGCTGCTTTAATTGTCACCATGATTTCTATAAACACTATTGGAAGGTGCTTTAAATGTCACCATTAATTTCTATCAATACTAGTAGTAGCTATTTAAATGTCTCTATGATTTCTATAAATACCATTGGAAGCTGCTGTAAATGTCACCATGATTTCTATAAACACTAATGGAAGCTGCTTTAAATGTCACCATTAATTTTTATCAATACTAGTTGAAGCTGTTTAAATGTCTCCATGATGTCTATAAATACTATTGGAAGCTGCTTTAAATATCATCATTATTTATATCAATATGCTTGATAACACTTTTTCAGGACTTGTTTGTTTGTACAATGTTGAAAATCTATCATATGTATTTCAAACAGGTTGGCGGTGGTGGTGGCTAGAATACATTATATAGCGGACATTGTTTTCAGGGGTATTGAAGAAGCCTGTGATGTCACTCTTTCTTATATTATTGCTGTAAAGAAAAAGGAATAAACCTCAAAATTAAGTACGATTAAGACTGAAATCCAAATTACTGTAAAGTGAGTTTTAGGATGAAATCAACTATCAAAAAAACTTTATTTACATGCTCCCATTTAACCGGTTCTTCTTTATTTAGATCTTCATGAAATTAAACAAGAATTTTCCGACATGTCCATGAACCTTTTCAACGTCTTTTTATCGGGTCTCCTATAGCTGAAGCTTGGTGTAATCAGCAGAACATGGTTACATAGTAAATGGGGGGAGCTAGTTAATCAAGCAAGACTAAAGCATAGGATATATAGTGTAACTTTGTCTGGAAGTAACTCAAAAGAACCCCCAGTTGCATTGATGTTGCTGAAATACGATTTATTTTATTGTTTTCTGTTATAAGCTCTAAACTACATGTGTGTAATGCATTTGTAACGATTGTCTTATGCAAATGAGCATGGGTGTAATATTATTGATGCATTTGTAACGATTGTCTTATGCAAATGAGCATGGGTGAAGTTTAGATCAAAGTTTGGAAAAAGTTGAGTTGTATCTTCTAGAAAATCTGTGAAATGAGTGGCTGGAAGCCGGGGACAGATAAATACAAGAAGGTAAACGAACTGTTCATTCAAATTTGGACGAAACTAGATGAGGATGGGGACGCAAACTTCGATGGAAGGATCACAGAGGAAGAATGGGTAGGTTTTTTTAATTGGTATTTTATTAATCTTAATAGCTATTTACCCCCTAAACTCGAACAGCAATGACGCATGTACAATAATAATACTTACCACTGCAGAGGAATTTCGCATGATGCTTTGACTACTATAAGCATACCATATATATATATATATATATATATATATATATATATATATATATATATATATATAT
>JAECUM010029450.1:0-45547 GCA_016617855.1 Megalonaias nervosa | reverse complement strand
ATATATATATATATATATATATATATATATATATATATATGAAATCACTCTCAAATGCGTAATGTTTACATATCTTTAATAATTTAATACTTTCCTTAGACTTGCAATAGTTGGGCTTATCAATGACGTATCATCAGAAAAACTAATTAAGAAATAAATAATTAGGTGTAAAAGAAAGCCCTGCTTGTAATTGATCTGGCTTACAATTTAAATGTTCTATTTATATATTAAATAACACAGGAGAAAGAACACCATCGTGCCTTAACTCAGTGGGTCTATAGAATGAATTCAATAGTGCATCATTGTTGTACAACACAGTCTATACTAGAGCAATAGGTCTATAATTATTTTTGTCATCCAGGTTAGCAATTTACTTTTCGGAGGCGAGGTGATTGTATCTATTATGAAATCATCTTTTTCAAAGTTATAAACAAGCATGCAATTAAATGTACAAAAGGGCATGGAGGCTATTAGGCCTAAATGAAAATATAGAATGTTCTACGTTTACAAATTCAGACCCGGGATATTTACGTTCAGTATGACACGCTAGAGTTGATAAAATGAGATCAGTTAAATAAAACTTTACCTGGTCGTGCGTGTTTAAAAAAAAACCTTTCCTTATTCAGAACTTTGTAACACTGCTGATAAGGATTCAAAATGATTTTTCCACACGTCACATATTATTTTAACCATGCTTCCAACCCCTATATGTAAATTAGCAACCTATTAGAAATTGTGGTAGCATTTTTTAACTTGCTTCCAAAATTGACATAGGTTTAAATTTTTTAATTTATCTGGAATCGTGCCTGTTCAATGTTTGAATTCTTCCTTCTTACAGTAGAATAAGGGCATATTTCAACTGAGCTCTTGTCTGGCACGCTTTGTCAACGCGAGGACCATGACGAGGTTTACCATTACCAAGCCACGTAATATAATAATTTCGTGCATGGACGTGCAGTTCTTTGACAACGTCGTTTCGTCCTATTATATCACCCAGACTAAGTTTAGATTTTCTCACTAAGAATTGGGAAGAGCTGGATAAAGTATCCCTTATATCGTACTGCTTTATCCATGATCATTCCAAATCGCTACTCAATAGGGGATATCTTTCTTGTTGAATAAAAATACAGATATCCGAGTATAATTCAGTTTTTATTGGCATAGATGCCTGTTCAAATGATGTTGTATTTCGTACTGAAGATTTCACATGAGCATGAATCAAGACGGGGTTTGCAGGTCAGCATTGACAGTCATTAAAGTCGGACAATTGTCGGACTCTACAATGGTATGCATTATTCTCATATCACTTATAGCGGAATGAGAAGATTGTGTAGTGTTACGAGTCTATGCTCTTAAAATAAGTAACAGAAAAGAGTGAAGGCAACAAGCTTTGTAAAATTTAACAAATAATTTATTTCCCTATAATACAAAGTGTAAACTGAAAAAGGAACTTACGGTACTGCGAATTAAATCCAAAAATAATCCAAGAATTAAAGACACAAGTCCTAGTAATAAAAAGTCCTGAATAAAACTCAGTTCAAGTCCCGAAGAGATTTAAAATTGAAGGCGATAACGTGTCTGTTGTGGTCTACGAAATACTGATGTGTCAACAGTCTCTTGTTGAATCACAGAAATATTATTCCAGATTTGAATTCAGTATAAATTCCAATGAATGTCTTTATCCAAGAATTTTGTCAGAGCACTTCTGTATTTCCAGAGAAAATAATCACTTGAATCCAATAATTTGAAGAAAATAAAATTCAGCCCAAACTGGTCACAACATAATACAACTTAAAGTGCTAGATGTTAAAGCACGACTGGTAAAATCCTGACAGTCACAAGATAATATAGTTCTGTTTGACCTCAGGTCACAAATTAGCATTTTCTTAAAACAACCATTACCTAATGGAAAATAACTTTCTAGTATGATCTAATGAGCTTTGTTTACTTACAACACAATAACCTATTAAATTCACTTGGAGATCTCCAAAACGCTGACCCTGATCAACGTGTTTAGGCCTTCTTGTTTACTTAAATAATAATTCGTTCAATCAGCCCATACACATAGAAAATAATGTAGCTATTATTAGTTGTTTACCTAAATGAAATATAAAAAAATTAAAAGTCAATAAGGTCAAACAGAAATGAACTCAATTTTGGACAAGGTCAAGTCCTGTAAACAATGTTACATTACGATAACATGTAATGGAATATAAAAAAAATTAATACTAACAGACAAAGAATTAAATTAAATATGCATAGCAGTAGAGTAGTTGTGCACAATCTTTGTTTTTGCTTTGACCCTAAATTGGCCATTAACAGACCTCACGCTTCTTTTCAACATTCATAAAGCACATGATGACCCTAGACAAAACTACTGATGACCACCCTAGATCATGATTTGGGTTGCGACATGAGGTGAGGAACCGCTGTTGTAGCGACACAATGATCCATACAAGAAACCGTATTATTCGAGTTTACTGAGAAAAGTAGAAATTGTTGTGTGGTCTGCTGTGTGTTTTAAGTCCGGAATTACAACCAAATTTCCAATCTCCTAATACACAAACAATAAAATAAATGTTAACTATGTAATCGAAAAATGTCTCCTAAAAGTTCGAATAAATCACAAGCACGTAAACGCTTGAACATTTCTAGTTATAGAACTGAATATACAGACAGAATGGCTAAGAAGGGCAAATCAGTTTTGAATATGGAGAAGACAGCGACACCGTGGTAAATGATATACACTTATCTGTCTTATTTTTATCTATGTCTATTTTTATGATAGACACTTGCCAGTCTAATTATAATCGATGTATACTTCTATGATAGACACTTACCAATCTGATTATAATCTGTGTCTACTAATTTGATAGACACTTACCAATCGGATTATAATATGTGTCTACTTCCATGATACACGCTTGCCAGTCTGATTTAATCTGTCTTCTTCCATGAGAGACACTTACCAATCTGATTATAATCTATGTCTACGTTCATGATAGACACTTACCAATCTGATTTAATCTGTCTTCTTCCATGATAGACACTTACCAATCTTGTTATAATCTATGTCTACGTCCATGATAGACACTTTCCAATCTGATTTAATCTGTCTACTTCCATGATAGACACTTACCAATCTGATTATAATCTATGAGCAGCAGAGGGGGTGAACAGACCATTTTTGTTCGAGACCTTATTTATGAAAAATAAGCCTTCCTACGAAAAGGAAATCTTAAAGTCAATAACGTTAAACCACAACCTAGTTAGCTCATTTTGTTACTTTTTTCTGACGCGCGTTTTTATTTTTAGGAATGTTTCGTTTACGCGCTGGTCACTCAACGTTGGTCGTTCACCACCTCTGCTGCTGTAAATTAAACAGCATTATAAATATTATCAATAATGATTGGAGAACTACACTCAACTAGATTAGCTCGAGAGCGACTAGAGGCAATTAAAAAATATTTACCCGACCGTGATTTAGTTAAACAACAACTACAAGAACGTCAGGAGTATCAGGTGGAATTTGCAAAAGGTGCAGAACAGTTATTTAAACCGATTGTCGAACCAACAAAGAAAATTGTTACAGCAACTGAGGCAACACAAAGAGCTCTTGAAACATTACCTGTTGATATTGCTGGCCGTATTCAAGCAGCTCAACCACAACCACAACCACAACCTAAACCACCAAGAACCAGAATTAAGATAATAGATAAATTTACACCTGAAGGTATTGCTGCTATCAAGGACCCAAAGCAATTACTTGATATTGCCGCGTATGGATATTATGAAAGACAAAAATATGTAAAACCAGAATATGTTAAATCTCTAAGCTCTGCCAATTGGATTAAGGATGTATATCGCATCGCTACTGATACTCCGGAAATCAGATCTAATGAAGATACTAGAAGTTTTAATAGATTGGATGAGATTGTGTATGAGCATATGGAAAAAGCTAAACAATTTGAATTACCATCACCACAACGACAATTTGAATTACCATCACCACAACGACAATTTGAATTACCATCACCACAACAACAACGAGGACAATCATTACCGCAACAATTTCAAGAAATGATGAAACGATTTCAATCACCACGACAACGACAACCAGTCAAAATAACAGGAAGAATATCAAGATCCTAGCGCAACTGGAAGTGGTTTAGGAAGTGGCTTTATTACTTGTCCCAATAACGTCCTCGCTGATGTTGATCGACTAGAAATTCTCATTGGAGGAAAACGAGCTGGTAATAATTCCCCAGAAATCATTAATGAAGCAGCTGATATTTGTCAATGATTATTTACAGGTGGTGTTATGGATATTGGTGTTTATCGGTCTCTCATTAATGAAATTAGTGACGATTATCATAGTGACTAAGTATGTAATTAGATGCAATTAGTGATAAAATCACTTAATAATAATATGATCATACACAATACTCATAGACCAACCATGGTCAGGGTAATAAATTCACGATTACCAGTATACAAAACGACCTACGGAGATGGACTAGGTGATGTTGTTCAAGGTCTATTTAGAAGGATAGCCCCAAAAGCAATACCGCTTGCAAAGCAACTAGGAATGAAAGCTATTGATGTTGTTCGTGAAAAAGGTATTGGCGCTGTTGGTGATGTTGCTAGCAAAGCATTCTCAGCAATCAAGGATAGACTAACGCGATTAACACGACGAAAACCTCAACCAGTAAAATTACCCAGCATTGAAGTGATGCCCGCAAATGTCAGTAAAATAATAAATCAAGCTGCTAATCAAAAACTAGCAGAGTTGGCTACCAACACTAATGTAGGGTTAGAAAAAGAAAAAAATATAACCGCTAGTCTGATAGCAGGAAGCGGTCTCCATGTTAGACGAAGACGATAATAATAAAGATGTTCAAGCGTATATCTGATCCCGCGTTTGACATGGACGCACCAGTTTTAAAAGATGAATCTGTGCGCGATTATCAATATTATTCTTATGATGCACGAGATCCAAATCAGCGTGGAGGACAAATTGAGCTGCAAGTTCAGGATACAAGCAGATATTTCTTACCTGCTGAAGCATTTATCGAGGTTGAAGGTGAAATTCTAAAAACAGATAATACTGAATACGACGCTGATGTTAGTGTTGGTTTTGTTAATAATGGTGTTATGGCGTTATTTAAAAGTGCAGCATATATCATTGATGGACGAGAGATTGAGATCTGTCATGAATATGTTGACGTTGCCACGACGATACTTGGTCTTGCGCAATATAGTGACGATTACTCAAGATCAGCTGGTCCATCAATGATGTTTGTGAAGGATACTTCTAATTCTCCAGAGTACCAACAATATGAAATGGGACGAGCAAGAAATTGTGCTAGAAACGCCGACGCGGATGTACAAAGTGTGATTATTAATGTAGATCCAGATTTTAACTTAGGATTTAGATCACGTCGAGCAATGTTAAGGGGTGCAAGGAGAAGATTTTCATGTGCCATTCCACTATCACATATTTTTGGATTCTGTAGAAATGTCAGAAAAGTCATTTTCGGAGCTAAGCATACAGTTGTACTTGTGAAAAAAGGTACCGACGATGATGGAATATGAAGACCCGCTGGTGATGCTGGTAAAGTAATTCTTACAAAACTTTCATTGTGGATGCCAGTAATGACTCCAACAATACCTGAAGAAGAACATTTACTTTCTTTTATGAGTCAAGGTGGTAAATCAATGTTATCATGGTTGACAATGACCACAGATGCTGTACAAAGTACAGTTAATGGTTTATTTACTTGGCAAATAGCATCACAGCAAGGTGTTTCTGCACCAAGACATATATTTATTGCGCTTCAAAATACTGAACGAGTAAACAATCAACATCACAGTATAATGATATTTGATAAACTCGGTGTTTCTGAGGTTTCTTTAAGGATAAACGGACATCAAGAACCCTCCGAGGATATTTTGTTGAATTTTGAGTTAAATCATGTAGCACGTGTTTATCATCGATAATGACATTCATGGGGCGTGATCAGAATATTGATTCTGGTTTACAAATATCACAGTTAGATTTTACAACATTATATCCGATTTATTACTTTTCGCTGGAACATTTAGATTTAACCGGACAGTCCGTCGTTGACATACATTTTCGAGCTCATGTTAACAGAGATGTTGGAGCTGTTCCTGATTACAGGGCAATTGCTGTTATACTCAGCGATAAATCAATGTTACTTGAAGGTGTTGGTGGACGAATGAGATTTATTGATGCCCCAGTAGAAAACATGTAATTAGATCACTCATAATAATTATAAATGTCATATCTAGTTAATGTCGGTCTGACTCCTGGTCAGATTAAAAAGTTACAGTCATCATCAAAATATAATTGTGCGGCAAAAATATCACTAAAGCGAGAACAAATCGCAGGTGGTCCGAATAAGCTATCATTATCAGAATGCCAGCATAGGCATTTCAATGAAGCAAAAAAATTAAATAAAGGTATAAAACTTAATCTTTCTGCGAGTGTCATTAAAGACATCGTTAAAACGGGTGGTATATTTCCACTTCTTGCCGCGTTACCAGCAATAATAGCCGCTGCAGCCCCAGCTGTTGCAAAAGCAGCTGCATTAGGCGCTGTTGGAACCGCTGCTGGAATGGCGTTAAAGAAAGCAACGGGTCAAGAAATTATGCACGCAGAAAACTTACAAAAACGATCACGGGCAAAACAACACGGAAGACGTCTAAAAGCACCAAACGTGCCACAGCCGGGCCGTCTAAGATTATCAGGCCCAGCATACGGTCGCGGTCTAAGATTGCCAGGGACCCCATATTCATGGTACGGAAAAGGTCTAAGACTTCCCCGGTGACTTCGTCATCGAGTTCGTTGATTCTTCCTATGTCTAATTTTGATTTATTTAATGCTGCTAAGCAACTGAATATAAAAACTTTAGAGGAGTTTTTATGCGTGATCAATTACCTACCGTTGCAATGCAACATGAAACTGGTATTATTAATCTCGATAAAAACTCAGTTCAGGCACTCATTGGGTGGCGTATGCAATTGATCCACGTGGAATTATTTATTTTGATTCGTATGGGTTGGCACCACCAAAATAATTTTTAAAATATGTTAGCACAGTAAGTACTGCTATGCAAAGTCAGAATTCGATGCGTTCTAAGATCTGGTATTCAACATTACCAACACAAAAATTAACGGATCCACCAATATGTGGTCGAGAAGTACTCGCTGTACTTGATGCTGTATCAAAATCAATAACACCACCTCATAAAGTCGTGCATGAATATACTACGTTGTCACACTTAAACAGGTATCAGTAAATATAATGGTAGATATTTATGGAAGATCTTCTCGCAAAGCTCAGCAGCAAGTCGATTTATCTAAATATGCAACTCTTGATCAGCTCAGAAATGAAATCAATGATTTATTAAATATCACAAGTGTGGATCAAAATGAAGTCGTTGTTTTTCAGGATAAACACGGACAATTAAAGACAAGTAATATACAACTGTCAAATGTTCTTATACGAATTCCCACCGCGGTTATTAATAATATCGTTACTTTTGCTAATCAAGGTAAACTACAAGATTCCGGTAAGTCAGTTAACGATTTTATCAAGCGAGCTGGTGATTCATTCATGGATGACATTATCATGAACCAAAATAAAATTATAGACCTTGGAAACCCAGCCGCAGATACAGATGCAGCAACAAAAAAATACGTCGATGATCAAGAATCTAAGTACGTATTAGTCAACGGTGGTATAATGCGTGCATTTCTCAACATGAATAATAATGGTATTAATAATCTTAGAACACCAGAATCAGATAAGATTTCGACGCTGCAACGAAGAAATATGTAGACGATAAGGAAATTCCTATGACAACTTCGTTAGCTACAATCAATGATGAAATGACTACACTCAATACTAATTTTACTAATCACATACAAACGTTCTTAAATTTTCCTAGAAAGATAAACAGATCTATTAATGATTTTTTTTTAAGTCCAGCGGTTGTAGATATCAAACTTGCTGACATTAACACAAAACTCAACGACATTATTAACGGAATACCTAATATTGTTCAAAAAACTAATCTGATTAAAATTCCACACAAACAAATTAAAAATATCGTGTACACAGTAGCATCAGGATCATCAACATGGACACCGCGCGATAACACTCTCGAACATACCGCAGAAGTAACTGGGTTATACAGGCTATCCGTGTACGGTTTGGAAATTACTGCGGCCACTTCATCATCACCGAATGCACATTATAATCCTCTACTGGTGATGCTAACCAAGGACACCAAAGAAACATTTATATTGACATCAACGGAAATGCCCCCGAGACGTTACTGGTGGTGTCTGGAATTCGTTGCTGAAACTGTTTAATTACTTAATTAAATGACGTTGTCATTGTATAATGAATCAAGTGACGGAGTCACTTATCGACGTTCAACGTCACAGATACAATCAAGTATGTGAGTGTCAAACCAAACTAAAAAATATCATCGACGATTATACAGTAAAAGTAAAAAAATATCGCAGACGTATGGTTGTTATTGATGTAATTGTTTACTCAGTTTCTGCTGTTATTGCTGGAACCGGATTATTATTATCAACAATAACAATGACAGCACCTGCAGTTGTAACAATTGTCCTTTCAACTTCAACGATTATCGCAGGCATTCTCAGTATTATCGCTAAGAAGATATCTACAAGTACAAATGATAAATTACACGAGTATATAACAAAACTACACACAGTAACATCTTATTCTAAACTATCATCGTATCTTTCTGCGTACCTGAAGCGATGGTAAAATATCTGATGAGGAGTTCGCAACGATAATGAAAACCTACAATGAAGCATTTAGAATCGCTAGCGATTCTAGTGATAAAGTAACTTGTGATAAAGTGGAAGATTGAATTCCCGAGAGAACGCTCTGTGTTCTATTAAAATGATAATTAAATAGCGGAGTATTTTAAATAATGTCAGCGTTAGAACTATTACAACAGATCGTCACTAATACAACGCCGTCAAAAACTACTATGATATCAATAAGTTCGACCAATCCTGAATTTAACGTTAACTTTCCAACTGCAATTCCAGCAAGTGAAATAGCATTAGCACAATTACGAGTTTATAATAGCTGGCCAAATATCAGGTCAAAATCGTTTGGTGGACTACCAGCAAACAATTCACTTGTATTTGCAAATAAGAATAAACCTGATGGAACTCCTGATTGGCACGTTGTTGGAATTTCAACGGGCAGTTATCAAATAGAACAGATTAATGATGAGTTCCAACGCAGAATTAAATCTATTACAGGAAAAGAATCCAAAATAGCAATCACTGTTTAAGAACCAACATTATCAGCGGCGATTGAAATAAATTCCCCTGATTATGTTGTAGATATTTATCAAAGTTCGATCAGATCTGTGTTAGGATGGCCTGATGTTCCTCCCCCAGACCCAAAGTCAAATGGAATTCCAGAACCAGCGCGGGAAGAATTTAAGACAAGCGAAGAAAGATTCATTAAAGATCCAGAATATCGAAATAAAAATCCATGGTATTATATAGGATTTAAATTTGATCCAAGCAGCAATGAATATCACTTTACTGATTTTGACGGTAAAAGGATCCCCAAGATAAACAGATCAGCATTTAATGTCAGCATCGTGGACGCCAGGACGTAGACTACTAGAGATATTGTTGATGAAGAATATTTTAAAAAACTTTTTAATGTTCTTAAGCCTGAATACGATAAAATAATTAATGATTTAAGAAGTTTATATATTTCATTATCACAACATTATGACGATGGTGTAAAAAATCAGATAATCGAAACAATAAAACATTTAAATGGGATCTTATTTGATTTATACATCGCCAGTCGAAGTATTATAAGCATTGCGACTAAACTCGATGGAAATTCTTACGCAAATCCAAAACTTAAGCAATTATTTCTTGATCATTACAAAATAACAGAAAAATATTTACAAACATTTATAATACCAGATTTAAATAACGCTGAAATAAAAAACGACTCAACGATGTCATTGACGAATATTTCCCTAAAATATTTGCAGCGTGGATAAAAAATAGCCCCACCACCGGTTATTCTTAAACATAATAACGATCGATACGGTGGAGGCCGTCATATCTCGCCTGGTATTGTTAATATAACATCAACGATCGCAGTCAATCTAGTATGTGATGTAATTGATGGCAGCTATCAAGTAGATCTTTCAAGTCTAGCCACCGCAGTGGCACTGCGGAGCAAGGATATATATTATATTCATTCAGTCCTCAGGCGCCACCCAGGTGGTTAATTGTATCTGAACCAATTAACCCCGTTTATCTACGTGTACATAATCCGTTATTATCAAGGATACATTTCAAACTTACAGACCAAATAGGACATATTTTGGATTTGCAAAATGAAGTTTTAAGTATTAATCTATATGTGAGATCATAGAGCGTTATATCGCAAAAAAAAAAAAAAAAAAAAATATCCGAATCTAACTCGGATCAGAATAATTTTTTTTACTGGGTAAATCGTAATTATCAGAATAAAATATTATAAATATTATTATAAGTAAATGACCTGTATACTTCAATTTTGCCAGGGATTTTGTTTAGCCATTATCACATTAACTCCACCTTCACTTTCATTTTCACAATGCTCTCTTAACTGTTTTATACGAAAGTTCATAATCTTTTTATGTTCGTATTCATGAGATAATTCTAACTTAATTTTGTCAATAGCGTTTGAGAGAGGTACAAACAGCTTTACCTGATTATCTGTAACTGTTGCCAGCGACTGTAACATTGCCTGCTGGATAAACTTCATGAATTTATAATCAGATGGCAAAGTGTACCTGTTCTCTATTTCCGTTGTTCTAATGATTCAAAGTCAGACAGAATTTTTTCAGGATTAAGATTATCAGATATATTTATACCGTTATGTTGTAATATTTTAATCGCAGAAATAATAACATTAATATTTTCGGAATTCATTATATTATAAATGTTTGTTTAATATAAAAATAAAATCAGAATAATATTAATAAAATAAAAATAATAGTCCTTAAGGACTGTTTCAAGATGATTATATACATATGATTATGATTATATACATATGATTATGATTATATACATATGATTATATACATATGATTATATACATATAATTATGATTGTATACATATGATTATATCTTAATTAAGGACAGCACAAAACACAGAATCTTAATTACAGTAGCGTATTTACAGTAACAGTATTTACAGTAACGTATTAACATATTTACAGTAACAGTATTTACAGTAACGTATTAACATATTTACAGGAACAGTATTTACAGTAACGTATTAACATATTTACAGTAACGTATTTACATATATTGGGACAGCACAGTACATGTAGACTTAACTAGCTTATCTTAAAGACAGTACTACGGGCCTTCTCTACGTTCAATACAAATTTTTGCACACTCCCCCATCATAATCACCCAGGGAGTGCAAAATTGCACCCACCAAGTGACATGGTGGGAGAGTGTACAAATTTTCTATTGAAACATAGACGGGCTAGCTGACGCCCCCACTAAAGAAGAGGATTTTGGCATAATATCGCCTTTCGCCCGACAGTTTGCCGGTCACGAGAATCGAACCACGGACCTTGAGTACGAAAATCCAGCGCGTAAGCAATCGGCCACCGGACTTCTCTATGTATACATAATGAAAATATTATTATATAGTTAGCGCAGTATACAGAATAAAATCACAATTTATTGTAAAATGTATTGTGGATTTCTTAATAAAATCACAATTTATTGTAAAATGTATTGTGGATTTCATAATAAAATCACAATTTATTGTAAAATGTGAATTTATTTTCAGTTTCCAAATACTTGAAACTGCATACACAAAACCCACAGTTAAAAGTCTGTATTAATCAGACGTTCCTAAGGATACTAAAATAATCGATAGTTATATGAACACTCATGCCATACTCATTTCTAAAAATAACCTCATGTATACAATTCACTGCTGAGATATATTAGCCGATATAATATAACACAGACAATATGTGACTCAGGTTATCGGATTAGCTTGTTCTTATTAAATGTGTTTCTGTGTAATAGTAACACAAATTAGCTACAATGGGCTTCTTGGAAACATTAGTGTCCTATGGGACATTCAAACTGTATAAATCTCTATTGTGTTATACATGTATTTTAAAGACAAAATGGATTTTGCTGTTGACTAGTGTACACACATATCATTTTTGTGAACGATATATTTATTTATGGACGAAATAACAAAGGAAAGATATATCAATACTTACTCAAAACAATGTGCGATCCATTTTGACAAAATTCACAATATATTGCTGTCATTACAACAAGTACGACAACTGCAATATTTACTAAGTTATGCTTAACGGAGTTGTCTCGCTTAATCATCTGATACCATAGGAACATAGGCGAATCTGACCTTTCGTCCAAATCTTATTGGAAAAGCAGATCTTGTGATATTATCTGCCACGCATTTTACTGAAGGTGGTACTATGTTAAAGTATTTACCAGCAGAATTAATTGACTTAAATATAATTTCTTCACTATCTGTATTTACAGATTTAACAGCCCTTGCGTATCGTACGCCGCCAGAATTTCCGGACTTGCAATTTTGACTTTGTGTAACAATTCGCAAGTTATCAAGCGAGTTATCAAGTTTATTACCACTGATGTGATCTATTACAAGTCCATCTTTAATGACCCCATAAATACATTCGTAGATGAATCTATGTGAGAAATAATGTTTATTTCCACTGGTATTAAATCTAAAATAACCAAATTTATTAACACTACCGACTGGTTTTTTCAATCTACAGTGCCTAATTACACCATCACGAAATGCTTCATAATTTGTAATGATTGGATGCTTTACAAACTCATTTTGCTCCATTTATATACTAATATTATTTGTTTAAATCATTATTTTGAAAATCTAGCGAGATAATCTTCTTCGGCTTTTATAATAGATTCAGAAAATGTTTTATTTTTTTTATCGTAATATCGTTTCAGCTCTCTGTATTTTTTACCACCACATTGCACACACAGTTGAGTTTTTCCTCTGACTCCAACACCACACCGCACACACGGTTTTGGTCCTAAACTTCCATGTCTAACGCACTGCATATGGTAGCTGCAGAATTCATTTACGCATGCTTTGTTACAAGGAGAAGTATATCCGATCATAAGCCAATTACATAGATTCTTTGTTTGAATCATATACAAGAGATTAAAATTCAATTTAAATACATATTTGTCTTAATTATAATAATGCAGGAATTATCCGCAATTGAACATTCTGGAGCTAGATTTGATCTTGACAGACTGCCGAAATATAAATTTAGTTTTTTGATGCAGGATCTAGTTTTAACGAATAAAGATATAACAAAACGTATCCGTGAAGCCTAAAAGGAATTTCGCGACGATGGTGCGGCTCATGTGTGGTCGACATTCAAGATTGGAAATACTGTTAATGTAATGAATGACAAACGAGGAAGAGAGATTATTGACTACCTTGTTCAGAGATATTTTATTTTAATAAAATTTATTGTAAAGACAGACGATGACACTTGGATTATTCGTGACAAACGTGATTCTGTCCACATGCAGTCAGGAAATAATATTGTTCTTAGTAAAAATTCCAGACCAGGAATACTTACTGGTATTGACAAACCATATTACGAGCGATCATACCCTGTGACTGCGGTTGTGTACGCAATATATCCGTTGAATAATAAACCTAACGTTGTGGATCTCAAACCTATGAAATTGTCAAGGATAAACTGTGTAGCTGAACGGGTTACAGAACACTTCACAAACGCGATACGCAGAAACGGTTTAACGGATTTAAGACGCAAAAAAATAAACACCTGAGCAGAAACAGTTAAAGATACCGGAGCGTCTATCAGCGACGTTGCTGAGCTGGGAAAGAAATTAAAATTCCCAATAATAGTGAAGACGTTAACCGGAGAGATTTTGTACAAACCGAAATATAAATCAAGAGGAGCTTCGATAGATATTATTGATCATAACGCACATGCATGGACTGTGGCAGTAACAATATTTCCACGAGACAGAACGGTTAAATTTTATAGTGGTCATGTATTCGATGCTATCAGAAATATCAGTAAAATTGACCCTGTATCTGTTTGGCTGTTTCAAAGTTCGGAATATGATTTTCATGATCAGTTTGTACGGTCTAATGGTGATATTTATCGTACAGAATATCTCCACGAAGAAATGAAAAATCTTGCATTAAAATATACCTCTGATGATATTAAGGTTGGACAATTACTGAATAACTGTTTTACCGTTCCATCAATTGCTGCTCACGATGCTCAGGAGAAAAATTCATGGAAACCGACACGATTGGAATTTCTTGAAGATGTCCAACACAGTTGTGTGGAATACGGACATGGTGGATTGTGGAATACTAAATACGATTATAATGACGTTATCTCAGTTGATATGGTTGCATGTTATCCTGGAAGTTTTCTTGGATACGGAGAATGTTCTGAATACTTTAAGAGATTTGGTCATCCGACACACGAGATGACCAGAGTAGCGATAAACGGACCCTTACCAGATTTTGACTTAGCCGGATTTGGCTGTATAGAGTCGTTCGAGTTTTACGGGGATCTCCATCCAATTGCTTATGCGTAGTTTGGAAGACATTTTTCAGAGCGATGTTGGGTTCCAATAGTATTAATACAACACATGCTTGATGCTGAAATTTTAGTGTCGTTGAGCGTGAGTGAAGCAATTATATCATACCGCGTGCAGAAACAAGTTTGGTTGCCAGAACCGGATGTATTTAATATTAATGATGCTAGAAGAGATTTTCCTAATCTTAACGAAGATGATATTGTTAAAATTGCTAATAGTATACGTGAATGCAGGAGAGGAAGTGATGAGAAATTTGCAAAAGATCTCGGCAGAAAAGTAATCGGTAAATTTACGCAAGGAGGATCATATGATCATAAACAAGCGTGTACAAGATTAATCATGGACGATGCTGAACTCGATTTTATAATTGCTGATACAACGGAGAAAAACACATTTATAAGTCGAAGTAATGCTTATTTATCAGACGGAACTAAATTAGGTACAATTGTGAGCAATATTGATGGCGAGTCACCGCAGTTTACTCATTTAAGATCTTCGATGCTAGCGTATGTTTTGATAAATCTATTATCGATGATAAACAGATTTCCTCGTTATGCAGTCAGAGTTGCGACAGATTCATTTTATATAAATAAAAAATATGCGGATTCGTTAAAACAATTGCATATTAACAATCATGCATCATGGGGCGAATGGAGAATAAAACGTGAAGATATAATTAGTTATTCTGAATCTGCCGACGTTGAAATTGCGAAAACATATTACAAGAATAATCAAATACCAGGATTGTCATCGGCACCATCTGTATGTGATCCTGTGGCTAGACATAAAACCGTTTATCTTAATGGGTGTGGTGGTTCAGGTAAAACAACACGCGCGATTGAATTATTTAGTAATTGTTCTGATATGATTGTTTTGACACCGACACATAAACTCGCCAGGGAAATAAAAGAACGAGGAGTAAAATCATGTACATATCATAGTTTCTTTAGATGGTGCGGAGACGCATGGACTCCATCGCGGATGGGTGAGAAATACATTCCTAAAATTATTATCTGGGACGAGATATGCACGGTATCCCTAGAGGTATTAAAAATATTTCTTGATTGGCTGTTATTGAAGAATACTGCTGTGATAATGTGTGGCGATCATGGTCAACCGCCACCTTTCATTGGATCGTCTCCACATGAGTGGCTGAAAACATTTGTAGATTATTACGAAGAAATAACTGATGACCATAGAGCTATTGATAAATCATTAAAAGAATTTAAAAAGTTAATAAGACTACAGCCAGATAAAATACAGTGTGAGATAATGCGTAAAGTAATTCCAGAAACTTCTATGAATGATTTTTGGACTTTATGGAGACCTGCTGATTTGATAGTTGCAAGTAGAAAAATAGTTCGCGATACACTTCAACAACAATTATTTACGTTACATAAAGAAAAATTTTCAAATCTACCTGTACCATTGTGTTATCGCCCAGCAGATACTCGACGACAGAATGTTGATGTTGAGATTCCTGGTGGTGGAATACAAAATCTTGTGCTAAATGATATTGTTTTAGTTGTTGTTGATGTTGTTGAGAGCGCGTTGAGCATGGATAAATCGCCGTGGACGTTAGGATACGCTATAACGATTCACTCGTCACAGGGATTAACTATTACTGATACAAATATTTGGATTGTCGATGATCGTATTAAGTGGTCAAATTTAGTTTATCTTGCAGTGTCTCGAGTCAGAAGAATATCTCAACTGGGCCGGGTTATCATGGATTGCGTAATAACCGAAGAAATCACTAACAACATTGTCGATATCAATAAAAAATTAGCGAGTTATAAGCAATGTGACAAAAAAAAAAATAATCGCGCTTTTAGTATTGATGCTGAATTTATTATAACACTAAAACAACAACAGAATATTGTGCAAGTTGTAACTGTAATATGCTGTGGCTGTATTCGAGTAATAATCCAAGACAATTTACCGTTGATAGAATTAATAGTAGTCTTGGTCACACACGCGAAAATGTGATGCTGACCTGTCTTGAATGTAATCGACGTAGAGGCGCTGGACGCTGTGCAAGTTTATAAAAGTGAACGCGGTGGTAATTGTATATCTGTAGGAATTATTTGTAATTGTTCGCGTACAAATCCACGCTGAGGAGCAGTTGAATCTAATCTGTATATTGCAGGTCTACCTGTGGACCTTACCACGCTAGAAATTTTATGTGTGGTCACACTCCAGATAGGATCAGTTGCTCTTTTTCTACCTCCTTCAAGTTCACCAGGCTCATATAAATATCTTACGGTAACATTACCTAGTACTGGTTGAGAGGAAGATTTACGTTGTATTGGTATGTATTTTTTTGTGATCGCATTAGAAGGTTTCATAAAAGTTGCACGAGTCATTTCGTTGTTTAACGCAGCTATCACACTTGGTAACCTTGCAACCCATTCACGAGATCTCTCCATAGACTTAAAGTCAGCGGATATTTCCTTTGCGTATTGGTATCCAAATAACCGCTCAGCAAGTGTTCGATTAAATCGTTCAACGATTGCCTGATCACGATGAATTTCAGTGTGTCCTCGTCTGATTTTAACGTTATGTCGTTTCATCAACGATGATACTGCACCAAGAAATTCTTTGCCAGGATCAACCTGTAGCAGTTGTGGCCATCGTAGACCACCACGTTGATAAATGTGTTCAAACGCAGATGCAACTTCAGTTGCTGTTTTAGTTGATAGTGGTTCTGCTTCTTTGTATCTACTTGCAACGTCAACGACGGTTAACGCGTATCTGTATGTGTATTGACGTCTGCCAGTTTTAATGGTATCGTGTGGTAAAAACAAAATATCTGCTTGATGAACTTCATTAGGGGTACTGACATCAAAATGTGCATACTGAATTTTTTTAGGTGGACGTAGATAGATTTGCCATATTGCCTGTCGTGCTAACCACGCTGCAGCAACATCACGTGAGACTTTTGCTGCTTCAGCAAGTTTACTAATCGCTGCTTTACCTCTCCAATATCCTCTTGGGCTATAATAAACAGATTCCATTATTATGATAATAATCAGTTGATTAATTACCAGCCCCTAACATTATTTTACCTTTCATACCAGCTTTTATCAGAAAAGCAGCTAATTTTTCTCGAAGTGATTTATCTTTTACATTATTTATGGCATGAATTAATTTTATATCGGCGAGATGTCGTTGTTGTAAATCTTTACTTTTATACGCGACATCATGAATGTGACACGCTCGATCAATTGCGTTTATTGGATACTCTCCAGGTCTTGGTTGGTCTTGGTTATCGAGTCAGATATCGAGATGAGTTCCAGGACCACAATAATTATATCCAGGTAAATATTTTTCACCAGGATACTTTGCCCATGGAGCTCCTGGTAATTTGCCTAACGAAGCATCGATATCTCCACCTGTCTTTAATGAAATAAATTTGTATTTTTTTGTACCACATTTCACACACCTGCCTGTAAGTGCGCGCCTGTTATTTTTTGTTATTATTGTCGTTAATCCACTGGTATGAGTGGGTGCTCCACACCGAAAACAATATAAATCCATATTATTATTATATGGATATAATTGACTTCTCAGTGACACGAAAACAGGAGCCAGTTAAGCATCATCCAGCGCTACCAAATTCTATCAGAGCAATTATACTTGGCCCATCTGGGTCTGGTAAAACGCAATTATTACTTAATCTGATAATGCGATGGCTCAAGTGGGATAAATTATATTTAGTAGCACCATCTGTAGATGATCAACGATGTTACGAAGTCCTTAAAGATTTTAATGAAAATGCAAAGTCGCTGACATGTCCTGATAATGATGCTATTGATTTTATTACCGATATCGATGAAGCTTCATCCATAGATGATCTTGATGGATGTATCAATAATCTCGTATTATACGATGATGTAATGCTGGATAAACAATCCAATCCAGCTCGGATATTTTCTCGAGGCCGTCACAAAAATACAGACGTGATTTATTTAACTCAGAAATACACACAAATTCCAAAAGTGATCAGAGATAATTGCAATATCTTAATTGTGTTTAATGGAGTAGATAATTATACTTTACAAAATATTTATTGTACTTGGTGTTCAGTGGCATGGACATGATTAAGTTTAAAAACTTCTTTTCAAAAGCACAAGCTATTCCGTTCGGATTTATAACGATAAATTTACATGACCCAAGATCTAGGTATCGTATAGGTCTGGATAAAATCTTTGGTTAATTACAGCAGCAGAGGGGGTGAACGACCAACGTTGAGTGACCAGCGCGTAAACGAAACATTCCTAAAAATAAAAACGCGCGTCAGAAAAAAGTAACAAAATGAGCTAACTAGGTTGTGGTTTAACGTTATTGACTTTAAGATTTCCTTTTCGTAGGAAGGCATATTTTTGATAAATAAGGTCTCGAACAAAAATGGTCTGTTCACCCCCTCTGCTGCTCTATGTCTACGTCCATGATCGACACTTACCAGTCTGATTATAATCGATGTCTACTTTTGAACCAGTAGATTTCCTTATGTCTGAAATCTCGATTTTATTTAGATTGAGTAAAACCGGATGAATGTAAATACGTGACTTGCGAACTCCTAAGACGGCGGATACATCGAAGCATTTAGCTGCAGTAGAGCTTTCATTATATTTCGAAACTAATGAAACATAAAACACGATCTCGAGAATGGAATCTTCGAAATTTGGACATTCCGTAACTTGACCTAGAATATTGCTCGAATAAAAAGATGTTGTCATGGTTTAATTTTTTCTTTGCTTGCTAATATTCCACAATTTCATGCACTAAGTATGTCTGTTTTGGGGGTTTTCAGCTTGGATTAGAATTTAATTTGTTTTCAAATTGATAATACAGGACCATTTTTATCCAGTCAACATTCAGTGCCACTCTTTGTGCCTCAAAAATATTTTAGCACTGACGAAGTTCCCAAATCGGCTGGAGTTCAGATAGGTTGTGAATTTTGGTAGGTTATAAGAGGACGACTGTCATTATGGCGGGCAGATTGGTTTAAGGATATGTCCAAATATTTATCCCAGTCCGTCATTGAATAGGACACAGATAGTATTCTAATAAAATAATATACAGAAAACATTATTCACCGTACATTATAGGGATAGGCCGAGGGATCATCACCAAACTGGCAGAATGCGGAGCAGAATGTGTGGCACTGAGCAAAACGCAGAAAAATCTGGAGAGCCTGAAAAATGAGGTAGGAAGAAGTGGGGTTGGGGTGGGTGAGTGTACCATACATATCCTATACTTATCCATATTCCAGAGGTAAACATAACTTGCTCGGTTCTCACTGTTTAGGGTCAACTTTAGAGATCTGAGTTTAATCATAACTTTTAATCATCCACACTTGGAAGACAAATTATGTTGCATTTAAGAGTTTTTTTAAGGTTAAAAACTGTACACTTACTAAATTATCGAACGCATTACCTCCCTCTAATATGTGCGTGGAAATAACATAAAAGGGGAAAAATATCTCGGCAAGGTAATAAGTATACTAGCGTAAGATCGTTGTGAAAAGTACAGAGTGATACGGTTCACATTTAAGAAAGTAAAACAACCAATACAACAAGCTCTTAATGATATTTCCTGCCTGTATACAGTTTCAACGCTTGATCTATATTTCAAGGGCCCGGGTGGCCGAGTAATCGAAGGCGCTCGCCTTCACAATCCACTCCCACATCTCAACTGTTTGCTTTAAATCGAGGCTCTGCTTGGCCAAGGTGGGTATGTATGAAAGCTTGCCAGTAGCTTCTCTTGGGTCGTTGGTTCTTTCTGAACCTCCACAGGCCCTTCTCTCACCCAATATACTGGCCGTCATGCAAAGCCAATCATGTGCTGAAAAGTGGCGTGGAACCCCTATTAAAATGTTCCAATCACGAAACTTGATACTTGAATGAATCCCTGTTTTTAATAACCTTTTAAAGTCAAAGAAGACACTGACCTATATTTTATGCTTTACCAACATGGATTAAGCATCTGTGTTTATGATCATACTAATTTATCGTTGCTATATACATTCTATCCTACCAAGAAGGCTCTGCTGACCAATGCAGTCGAAAGTAGGAATGCATACATGTATTCAGTAGTAAACTCAACATATTAACGACTATATATTTTATAGTGTGATATGTTACCGTCAACAGGTTAAGTATGTATTTTTCATTTGAATGAGAAACGAAGTTATGTGAGTCGATCGTACGCTGTATGTATTCCATGATATGCCTAACCTGTAGTGTTCCATGATATGCCTCACCCGTAGTGTTCCATGGTATGCCTCACCTCTAGTGTTCCATGATATTCCTCACCTCTAGTGTTCCATGATATGCCTCACCTGTAGTGTTTAATCAAGGTAGTTATCGATGCATAAGCAATGTTGGTTTTCACTGGAGAGTTCACGACTTGCACCCAGTAAAATGTCTTTTGGGTTGGATAATGATAATGTCTATTAAAACAGATGCTGAGACCAAGCATTTTTTAAAAACAAAATTAATATACAAAGCAACAATATTTTGATCCAGTTATTGCCTCTAAATTGATATGACAGGAAACAATATTCTCGTTTAGTTCGATGTCTTTCATGCCCTGTCGCAGTAGGTAGGTATGTAGTGTCACAATTAAAAGTCCAGTATTGGCTATATAGTGCCAATTAAAAGGTATAATCTTCAATTTTAAAATGATAAAGAGTTCAACTGTAAAGATCAAAAATTGCAAACAAGTCTCTTATTGGCGAAGGAGTCAGGTCGCTGTAAACTGAATTTAATTTCCACTTGATACTGTTTAGAATGGCTACTGAAGACTAATGAATGTATAGATGAGCTGCACTCTGATTTTAATATTAATCTCCTTTTAGAGATAGGGTCAAACGATCTTTCATATCTAATTCTTTTCTTTAATACTTGACGCACCCAATTTTATGGTATTGTTTACAGAATTTAACGAACACAAGTCTGTAGATCATACTTTTAAGACAAAACAATATTCATGTTACAAGATGAATTTGGATTTCCTTTCTATTCACGGAGTCTTCTCTCCCACAATAAGAATCGATTAATGTGGCGTAGAAGGTCCAAAATGTTAAAACTTTATTAAAACTTTAACACGCTTGGAGGTCAACAACAATAACCATCAATTATTCTTTGACATGTGAACATTTGGGTCCTACGTAATTCTGAGGAAATACATATTGATCGATTGCTGCTTTCTCTGCGTTGCCTTTTTTCCGAGTTTTAATTTGATGATTCACATGCCAGTATATTTAAGGTAATGTTGTTAAGTATGATCAATATTGGAGGTCAATTAAACAGTTAAGAGGTCAATTAAATAGTTCTGTTGAAAAATATGTTTGATAGTTGAAGTTTACAATGCCTCAGAACTTTGGCGATGGAGAATGATATCACTCTGACCGAAGAGAATTATGATCAGTAAATACATACATACATACAGAAATGCGTTTTATTGCAAATCGTACTTTGAAATAATGTTGTGTGACCGTGACTGACTATAGGTGCCTGGTATCCAGACAATCATGGTGGATCTTGCTGACTGGACCGCTACAAGACATGCATTGGAAAACGTCGGAAAGATCGACCTATTGGTGAATAATGCCGGGATCCTTATCATATCTCCTTTCCTAGAAACTGCAAAAGACGACCTTGACAAGTAATAGCTATTACTGTCTGTTATTCTTTTGTTCTGACTTTCTGTTATAAATCCCCTTCTGCCAATCTATTTTTCCATCATTCTGTATGCGCAAGTGGTAAAGTAAGAGGCTGATTCTAAACCAAATGCGGATTCTGGACCAGAGACCCCATCCCCCACCCAGAGGATTTGTCGGAGATAGAATAAACCTCTTTTGCTAGAAATCTCATATTAAACAATGAAATATTAATATAAAATGTATAATAATTCAATCCGACATGTTGGATTTGATCTGACAAACAAATTTTGTAAGAGATTTGATTCAATAAAATCAGCCTCATGCTATACTGGCATAAAACCTAAAATAATAAGCGACTGTATCAAAAATGTTGGATATCATATACCACCAAAATATGGGTCAGTATGGCTGTTCGCAACTGAAAATGACGAACGAATAAGAGGTTGGTCAGACATTTATTGACAATATGGTTGATATTTTATTTGATAATGATATTTCTAAAGCTAAAGGTCAAAAATAAACATCTACTGTTGTAACCATATTTTATGATAATCTTTTTCATACCTGCTGACTCATTGGTAGAATATCCGTTAACATACTGTCAATAATATGAAACTCGCGTATTAAATCATCCATATCATATTTTACATCTCGCAAGTAAGATCGTATTTGATCAAGTGATTTTTTATAAGTGATAATTGCTATCTTACAAGCATTTTGTTTTTTTCGTCTCAAGCTTGGGTTCGATCTTCTTATATGCCGTTGAAAGAGAGGCACCGATACCAGAAATAATTAACAAAAATGGATTTAATAATGCTGCACTTGAGATTATACCAGAGCTAGTCATTAACAATGGTAAATATGATATTACTCGAAGTATTCTACGGTAGTATTTATAACATTCTTTTACACACCAAAGGTTTTTATGATAAAATTTATAATATTGTGCTAGCGCGTCAACATCTTGTTTTGGAATTTCTTCTGACATGTGGTTGAAATCGATGATTTGTTTTTTCATTATACAATATTTTATGTAATATTAAAAACTCTAGTACCAACAATTGAACCAAGAAACTCGCGGAACTTATTATTTTTAGGATCAGCTAAAAACTCTCTGTATTTGTCATAAACATCTGACGAAGTATCATCATATCGTTCATCTGTTAGTACATATTGTTTCTTTAACCAAGCGTATGAATCAAAACTATTTCCTACTTCACTCTCATACAAATCTGTTTTATTCACCAAATTACTGTAATCGATTTCTGTTTCATCAATATACCCTAATACTAAACTCAACTGATTTAACGTGAAAATTTTTGAGAACAAGATGTTGTCTGATAATTGCATATGCGACTACGAAATTTGCTAGCATTAATTTCTTAAGCTTAACTAGTTCAATTGTAAGAAGACCAACAGCAGAAGCTACTTTTAACATTGATTTTTCATATGGTTTTGTGAGTATTGTTTTAATTTCGTTGTAATAATTTCGTAGTGAAATTGTCTGGAGTACTGTATTGATGGGAATGGAACATCGTCTTCTTCACTTATATCATAATAAGAATCAGACTTTACTTCCAACTTTGTTTGATTGACTTCTTCAAAAAACTTTTCTCGCTCATCATCGCTAAGATTACTAATTTCATCGTCTAAACTTTTGATTATCTTTAGAGACTCGTTAACAATAATCGGATCAAATTCTGGGTCTTTTTTACGTATCAATGGCAAAATTGCGTTTGCGTACACTTTAATAATTAACTCTACATCTGACGTCATAGTAACGATTTTAACCAAGGTTTCTTTGTCATGGTAGTACATACCGAGATGTTTAAATATACCTCGTTTTGAAAAACTATCATATAAATTTCTGCTTCTTTTTATTTTCATTTTTTTAGTTTCCGCTAGTTTGTCAAGACGAATATGATTTTCGTTTATTCGTCTTTCCTCTAGTGTTCTTCCACTATAAACTCGTGCCTTTATTAAGTCTGATTTTATTATCAAATCTTTATTAGACCAATCAAGCTCGAGTAATATTTTTTTAAATATAATTTCAACTTGTTTTTGTTCTCCTAGACAATCATCAGGATGACAGTATCTGCTTATAATATCAAAGTTTTCTATTGCTTTTTTCAGTTGTGGTCCTCGCATATGTATAACGCGAATAAAATTAGTAACATGATCTGGCGATATTAGTATGTTTAATAAACTGATGCCAGTATATTTCATATTTTGAATTGTTTTTGCTGCTTCATTAACGGCCCCAACATCTATTTTAGGGTTAAAAATATTATCATAAAATTCTCTTGCAATGGTTATAATTGGTGGTTCTGACAGAATTTTATAGCATTAGATTAAATTTGTTCGTCGAGTGTATATATTTGAAATGTGTTAGTCCTGGAAATGGATGTTCAGCAGCTAAAACATTAAGTCGAAAATATAAGTACTTGTTAACAGTGTTTTCTGTCGGGATTGTAAAATATATTGTTGTTGAAATGTAAGTGTCTGTTGTGCGTTACAATGTTGTCCAGCTGATATCGTCATTTGATCCTTCCAATCGCCAATTATAATTTCGACCAACACTAGAGTTTAATCGGCCTCGAAAATGAAATTACCAAATAGCAACTGCAATAGGGCATTTAATTTTAATCCAAAAATTTTCAACTTCTCCGTTTGTCGTCCATTCTTGTCTATCAGAGAAAGCGTAATAAGGATAATTTTCGGGATAATATGCTGATGCGCTTACCTCAAACCCAACTCGATTGTCAGTTGCCTTATAAAGTGTTGGAATATATCCAACATTGTTTTTAGTTTGTTTTATACTACTAGACAGATTATCAACATATGCTTTATTTGTCAGATTATTAGGGCTAACTGGAACATATGTCGTAGTTATTCTTTTATCTCTCATGTTTATATTACCTGACATTGGTCCACCAGATTTTTTAAAGTATGGGGTAAGTTCTTCTTTTAACTGAGCATAACTAATAGCATCAGCTTGTGGTGAGGTTGTTGGTAGTCCAGTTATTTTTGAGTTGTTACTCATTGTAAGGTTACCTGTCATTATGTCGCCGGCTTTGTTAAGTTTATTAACGTCAACAGATTTTAGTTGTGCATAACTTACAGCTTGTGTTTGAGTTAAGTTTTCTGGTGGATATGCAGTCTCTAAATTTATAAAAAAAATTTCCTGACATGTTGATATTACCTATAACTGTTCCACCGATTTTATCAAATTTGTTATCATCCACATACCTCAACTGTGCATAACTTACCGCTTGCGTATAATTTAAGTTTGCTGGTGGATACCTGGTCTCTAAATTTATAAAAAAAATTCTGACATATCTAAGTTACTGCTTAAAGTTCCGCCGGCCTTTTCTAACTTGTTGTCGTCAACTGATTTAAGTTGTGCATAACTTACAGCTTGTGTAAGGTCAACTGTCGGTGGCAGATACGCTGTTTCTAAACCTAGTACTCGTTGATTTGACATAGATAGTTTTCCCGTGATCGTATCACCAATTTTTTTCAGGTAACCTGATAAATCAACCTTACCGTTTGTTATTGTTGTACTTACAGCTGATGAATCTCCTATTAACGTTCCAAATTTTGTATAAAAGCTCATTATTTATTTATTGTCCTACAAAAAAAATTGTTAACATTAGTCAGTTTAATATAACATAAAATTGTATAACAACAATGGCAAAATCGTCGATATTAAATTTTGATACAGAGCGGTTGGTGAAACATAAACATAACAATGAACTTCCAGATTGTCATTATCTTATTGTTGGACGAACTGGATCGGGAAAAACAAATTTGCTAATGAATTTACTGTTAGGCGATAATTTTAACTACGATCGAGTTTATATTTATACAATTAATCCACAGCAAGATAAGTACGAGCTACTAAGCGAATATAATGACAAACTTCGTGATGATCTTGTTGCTGGTGAAGATTTTTTTATAATCAAACAACCAGAAGATCTTGTTCCAGTTAATCAACTTGATTCAGATGAACATAAGATTGTAGTTTTTGACGATATTCCGCTAAATAATGTAGAAATGAACAAAATAAGATCGTATTTTCACTGTCGCGAAATAAAAAATGGAATTCTGTTTATCTCGCCCAAGGTTTTTTAAATGTTGACAGATTTATCAGACGAAATACTGGTTGTTTTATATTATTTCCAGGACTGGACAATGTTGATGTTAGAAATATCACGAACGAGCAATGCGGAGACGTAACAAAAGATAAATTTATCGAATTATATCATAAGGCGACGGCAGATAAATATAACTTTTTCTTATTTGATAAACTAACACGCGATCCAACTAAAATGTTTTGTTGTTGTATTGACAGTTACTTGCAGTAAGTTTTTGTTTTCGATAGTCTTAATTTTATAAAATTTATATATAATAATTATGGATAGACGAACAAAATACAGAAAACATATAGAAGATCTAAAAAAACTTGCTCAGTCTCAAGCAGAATTTAAGTAAAAAGTGCAGCAAGCACGACATGGACAAATAACTGCTGCAGAAACAACAGCTACGATTCTCAAACCAGTTACTGAAGCACTACTTGGAAAACAACCTGAAACTAAACCACTATCAGAAGAAGAACTTAAGCAACTACAGGAAAAAGGTTTGGTTGGATTAGTTAATGAACAACAAGAAGCAGCTGCCGCAAAAATTGTTGCTAGATCTGATGAGGAAAAAAGAAAATTGGCTGAGGCTCTTGTAGCAAATATTGCTGATCCTGTTGCTAGACGAAATGGACTGAATCGACTTACTAATAATCCAATTTTATTTGAAAGAAGATTAGCAGAATTAACTTCATATGAAATTAGGACTATGTTGGGAAAATTATCAGAAAGATTAGAGGATATTGAACAAGAACTAAAAGGTATTGGTGAGAGAACGATAAAGTTTTTAAATGTTGGTGAACAAAGACGATTTTATAAAAGAAAGCAAATGATAAAATATCAGATGGTGAATATCGTGAATTTCTGACAGAAAATAATATAAATGATATTGATAATATAAAAACTTGGCCGAAAGAAAGATATGATTAATTTATTAATGATTTAAATAAAATTATACTTTCTGGTAACGAGTCTAATGCTAAATTAGATGAAGCTACAAAAAATGATGAAATGATGTTACTATCTTATAAAATTAGGCAAGGTATTATTGCTGATATCTTTCATAAAACAGCAGTTGATAACAGACCAACAAACAGCTGATGATAATAGAATTAAAGGGTTTGGTAAGAGTTGGTATTTTTTAAGGAAATTCAAAATAAATGATGAAAGTCGAGTGAAAGAATATAGAAAAGAAGAAGCTGGGATACCAAAAGGCATAACATTTTAGAAGAGATTGAACAGCCACTAGTTATATCCCCAGGAAAAATAAAAACTTCCGAGGAAACTGAAAGAATGAAGCAAATTGAAGAAATAAAAGGAATGGTAAAAGAAAAAATGGAAGATTCAGATTATGATACTTTTATAAAAGAAAATAACATTAAAGATGTTGATAATATTGATAAATTAACACAAAATGAATATGATACTTTAATTGTTATATTAGATAAAAAAATTAAAGATGGTAAACAAGCTTTAGATGAAATTGATAAAGCCGAAGAAAAAGATTTCACAGAACTTTACAAAAAAGCCCGAGATGGTGTTATTGCTGATGTTTTTAAAAGTGCTTCAAAAAAATATAAAACTGGAAAATCCAGAACTGAAGGAAGAAATTTTAGAACTGTATTTTAATGGTTATGATAGACTTCCCTTAGGGAGAGCTGAAGCAAAAACAGGGACCGGTGTAAAAATATTTACATCAACTGCTGAAATGATAGGCAGATTAATGCTGTTGATATCGTCAAAGAAGCTGGAAATGTTGGTGTTGAAATTGACAATGAAATTATTGACATACTTGATCATTTAAGATCGGAAAATTTATTAACATCTGATGAATACGAAACTTTACACACCGATTTAATCGCGGCGATTTAATTTTTATAAATGTCAATTTTGTAAATGTTAATATTGCACAATGATTTAATATAAACCAGAACGATTTAATATAACAATTTTATATAAAAAAAATGCCAAAAACATTATTACTAGACTCTAGTACATCTGCTAAAGATAGCGCAAATTTTTCAGTAAATTATATTCCGCCAATACAACTTGATACTGAAAAACAGTATGAAATTGAACTAATTTCCTGCACGTGCTGGCATTCTATGGCAAACCTGAAAACTGGAGTAAACGATAAATTTGATTTTACTTTACCTCCAGCTCCAAGACCTACATGGGAATCAGTTAAAATTTCGCAAGGGGCCTACAATGTAACTGATTTAAATAAGACGATACGCGAATTAATAACGTAAAATGGAGGAGTTTCAGACAATTTTGAACAAGTACCGAATTATAACACATTACGCGCTAGAATAACATTAAAAATAATTTGATAATAGATTTTTCATCAGCAACAAGCATAGTGTCGCTGATTGGATTTACTCACAAACAATACGGATCAACCACAGAACAAGCCATAACGTATGACGGTGAACTGCCGGTAAATATAACTGATGTAAACACAATATTAATAAATTGCTCTATTGCTTCTGGATCTTACTCAGCCCAGGGCAGTAAAGGGCAAACAATATATAGTTTCTCGCCAGAAGTTCCACCAGGCTCGCTCATGCAAATTAATCCGCGGCAAGTTATTTATTATCCGCTAAATGTTGAAAATCAAATAACAGCAATAAATATGCAGTTGACAGATCAATCTGGACGACAGCTGGATCTGAATAACGAGGTTGTTACTTACTATTTACACCTACGCGCGATCACTTCGTGATTGGCAATCGACTTCGGTTTTATGCAACCTCAGATATAATGAAACAAAAAAAATTTTACCGAAGAAAAATAGTTGGTGGATTTTTGGGAAATATATTTACTAAAATTTTTGAAAATGCTCCGGGAATCGCAAAGTTGCACCAATTGCACTCGACGCAGGTAAATCTTTTGCAACTGGAGCCGCATCTGCCGCTGGAACTGCGGTGGGACAAAAAAACGCTGATAAAATTAAAGGCACACCGTCTTCATCTGAGATAAAACAAGTTATATCAGAAATAACTCCAACAAAAGAAACTCAACGTGCTATGATAACTACAACAAAAAAAACTTTTATCACCAAAGGGCGAACAGATTATACAAAAATTAATATCTAAAGTAACAGCGCCTCAATACAATTTTATATAATCTAATAAATAAATAAATTATCTCGATTTAGCAGAAACGTATGATGTCGATGATACTGTAACAGAATTTGAGTATGTTGAGTATCTTGATGAAAATTCTAATGAACCAAATAAAGCTGGTATTAGAACATTTGATACTCCAGACGAAGATGTATTTGTACTGCCACACAAAGAAATATTTGAAGTTCACGGTCAGATTATGACAGTGGCCAATCCGCTTGTTGCAGTTGCGGCTGGAACAGAAGTAGCTCTTATAAATAATGGCTGGTGTTTTTTTAAAAGCGCTAGATATCAACTGGCCAATCAAACTGTTGAGGATATTTCAAGTCACTTACAAGTTGCAAGTACAATCTTAAATATTATTTCGTTTTCTGATGATTACTCCAGATCAACTGCAACTAATATGATGTGGTTTAAAGATACTGGAATTGGTGTAGCTGAATCGACCGAACTTTTTATGAAAAGTTTTATGGCTCATGGGGATGATGCCGCTGCAGATGCTGTAATTGTAAGAGATTTTTCTATTACTAACGCTGCTAATTTTGGTATAGCCGCACCAGCTGCAGACGCTAATGAAGCCGCTACAAGAGTATCACTTATTGCTGCTTGTAATAATATTGGAGTAGCTCCACCAGGAGCGGCTGCAAACGGTGTTGTAATGTTGAATTTGATTAATAACACAATTAGCATAAGACATCCACGTTACGATGAAGGTTTTACTTAGAGAAAGGCACTTGCAGAAGGATCACGTCAAATTACAATGATGCTGACATTAAGTACAATATTTGGATTTTGTCGCGATTACAATAAAGTATTTCGTGGAGTTAAACATACACTTATTTTAGATCAAGCAGAACAAAACGACTGCCTGTTTAGGTCAGGCGGAGCTGATGTACAGTTTGTCATAAAAAAAGCTTGCGCTGTGGATGCCACGAATAACACCATCAATCACTAAAATGTCAGAATTAAATGATATGCTGCAAAAACATACAAACAGAATTTATTTTCAGCAACATAAAATATATCAAACAGCAGTTCCAAATATTACCGACTACACATGGCGAGTTACAACAACATCAAGTGAACAACTGCCGAGTCAATTATTTGTTGTATTTCAACGGCAAGCGCGACGTGGTAACCAACAACAAAATAATAACGATATTTGATAACGCTGATGTTAGACGAATATATGCTAGACTAAATTCAAAGCAATATCCAGAACGAGCGATAGAATGTAATTTTGCAGATGACGCTAATAAAAATATTACTCGACCTTACATGTATCTGCTCGACGCAGTGCAAAAATATCAGGATGTTGGAGATGGATCTTAGATATCAGTAGAGAAATTTCGTACACTTTATCCAATATTTTATTTTGATGTTAGTAAACATAGCGATCGAGCAGTTGATTCGACAGCTGATATTGAAATTACTTGGACATTAGGAGCAGTTCCAGATCCAGCAGCGCAGTTGTACGTGTACGCGTTAGTAATCAGCGACAGATTTATTACGATTGATTCTGTTGGAGGTAAAATGACAGTACAAGTTTAATGTGTAACTTTAATATCAAATGACAAAATATATTGTAAAAGAAATATATTTGACTGATGGTCAAGTTAAAAAATTAGCAGCTGCTGTTGCAAAGCAGAGGCAGGTATCATTAAAAATCAACCCTGACATTTCCAAGCGTATTTTAACAAAATTAATGTTAACCAAAAAACAAGTGAATAGGTACGATCGCGGCAAACCTTTTGTTTTAAATTTAAGTGCCGCACAAATAACAGCGATGGCAAAACAAGGTGGTTTCTTTGGTCCGGGATTATCAGTAATAGCCAGAACGTTTTTACCAAATATTTTGCCGGTGTTAGGTACATTAGGACTAGCAGCAGCGTCTGGAGCAATATCTGGCGCAACGAAAAAAGCAGCTGAAGGTCATGGTATAAAGAAACCTTCAGTTTGATTTTATGTGACTGATAAATATAATGCCACAACGAAGAAAAACAACAACGAAAAAAAAGACACCGCGACGTCGAAGAACAACCAAAGGCGGATTTATTCCAATAGCTCCACTTTTAGCGGGGTTAGCAGGAAGTATACTGCCAAATCTGCTGGGAATAGGACGAGGACCAACGTTGCCGGGAACACGGCCTTCCCGCTAAGTAACTTTGATATACTTGATAAGCTAAAACAAGTAAAAAGCTTCCACGGAGTTTATTCCAAAGATGAACTTGCTAACATCTCAGGTGGTTCCTGCGTGATAAATATACAAGATTTCAATGACGGATCTGGTACACATTGGGTAGCAGTTTATAATAACAATCATTTTGATTCGTTTGGACTTACACCAAGTGACGCGAGAAAAAAAATATATAAATAAAAAATATAAAATAATATATTATACGTCTAATAAATTGAGCCTGTTGGAACTTCTGCTTGTGGATATTATTGTATAATGTTTATTATACAAATGTCCCAGCCTAAATTTAATTTTTTAAAATTTATTTTACAGTTTGACAAGCAACCTTCTCACGCTAATGATAAGATTGCAATTAATTTTTGTAAAGCTATCTAAAGCTTACTAGTAATTTTGTCTAAATTACAAATATATAATGTCAACATATTGTCTCAAATGTAAAACTAAAACAGAAAATATCAATGAAACAACAGAAGAAACAAAGAACAACAGGATGATGCTGAAAAGTATTTGCGCAATCTGCGGAAAAAGAAAAAGTATGTTTTTAAAGAAATTATCCCCAGCGATAAAGTCGTTGGGAGCTGGTTGCTCTGACGTTGTCAGCCCTGACATTCTCAGGGACGTTATTTTAGTAGACGACTGAAAAAAAAATATTTAATAAGTAGACGACTGAAAGTTATTATTGTAAAAGTTGTTTTAATAGAATGATATGCAAGTGCGATTGTGATAGAGATCTCTGTCTTGAGCAAAATAAAATTGTCACATACTGTCAACGTTGTAATCACCGGGAAATAATAGGAACAGGTATAGATATATATAAAGTAATTGGCAAATTGCCGAAACCAAAAGGAGGCTGGACACTACCAGGCCATAAATGTACTGGACCTTATAATCCGCTGGATAAACAACTAGATGAAAATGATAATCCGCTGCCAGGACAAGAGCCTTACAATCAAGTTGATGAGATAGCAATGCGCCATGATATCTGCTACCGGGACAACGAACAAGATAAGCACGGCTGCGATAAAATAATGTTAGACGAACTTCGTGAGATGAAACCGATAAATATGCAAGAACGTTTTGATAGAAGGCTGGTGCAGGGTTTTATTGGAGCAAAATATAAATTGGGACTCGGAAAGGAATTGTATGATGATCTTGCAACTGAATTACATAAACCTAAAAAAAAAGGTTTACGCGACGTAAAGTTGTCGCAAATGCCGTTGATGACGTCTGGGCAATAGATTTAGTAGATGTGTCAAATCTAGCTGAATTTAACGATAATAAGAAATACTTGTTTAACGTTGTAGATGTTTTTCGTAAATATGCTTTTAGTTTTCCAGTTTCAGACAAGACAGGAACGTCAATAACAGATTCGCTGAAACAAATAATAACAACTACAGAAAGAAAACCAAATAGAATCTGGACCGATCACGGAACAGAATTTTTTAATAAAATATTTGAGCAGTTTTTGCTTCAAAATAATATCAAAAAGTATGTTACAGGAAACGAAGGTAAAAGCGTTGTCGTCGAGCGATTTAATCGCACGCTAAACGAAAAAAACACAAATATTTGACAGCTACAAATACAAATAAATATATTGACAATTTACAGAACATTGTTGATGAATATAATAACACGAAACACCGAACCACTAAACTGTCACCAAATGACGCAATTAAAAATCCAATATTAGCAAATGAAAACATGTATCGCAGACATAAATTTAAAGTTGGTGATAAAGTTAGAATTTATTTGACGAAAAAAACATTTGAGAAAGGATTTACTCCAAACTGGAGCGAAGAAGTATTTGTTGTTGATAAAGTACTTTTAACAATACGTGTAACATACGCGCTGAAGGATTTATTGGGTGAGCCTATAACTGGTAGTTTTTACGAGCAGGAACTTCAGAAAACTTCCCGAGACGTATTTGTTATTGAAAAAGTTATTAGAAAGCGCGGCAACAAAAGTTTAGTTAAATGGAGAGAATATAGTGATAAATTTAATAGCTGGGTACCAACTCGGTCGATCTCGTCGACTGCGATGCAATAATGTTATTATAAATTTGTTCGTATTTCACAAGTACAGATTTACATTTGATAGTTTTACATAAAGAAATTAAATATAATTTTCTTGTATTATCAACTGGCATTAAATTAAATATTTTAGCAAAAATAAAATCATATTTTATATTTCTTTGATGGCCAGTTATTTTTACACCAAGAAAAGGTTTGATAAGCTGCCAAAATATTTGTTGTTCGGCAACAGTAAATTTAAATTTTATTATTTTTTTTAGCGATATGATACTTAACATTATATCGTCCAGTTGTCGGTCTGCTGTAATTTTGTCTGTCACCGACAGTTACTACTTCATCGTCAGATTCGTTGTTGTACAAAATATCATCTTCGCTATAGCTAGAAAATTTGTCTATATCTCCAGAGATAACATTGTCGTTAGTGATTGTGTTGTTGGCGACTTTATCGTTAGAGATATAATCTTCCGCGTATATATCAGCAAGTCGTTTCATTAAATCCATATTATAATATACTTTTATCTAATTTATAATAATAATGGCCAGCGAAACGAAATCTCCTGATGTAAAATATCATCAAAAAGTTAATATATTAAATTATAAGGAACTAGCCGAAGCAGTTCGAAAATGTTTGTCAGGTCATAATGCTTATTCTGTTGACGTTATTGTAATGCATGGCGAAAATGATAGGATATTACTAACAGCAGCAGAAAAAAATAAACTTAATGATAGTACTTTTATAACATTAAAATTTGATCGCGATGATGTTTTGATGTTTGCCCACAGTTGCTTAACTAAAACCAAGCTTAGAAACATCATTGATCGTCATATTTGAAACTAAATATGTCAAAAGTTGACATTGACGTTGTTGATTTATGTACGCCATGAGCAATAAATTTTACTGAACGAGAATTAATTTCATGATATTTTGCGGCAGCTGATATTGGTTTAAATTTCATTTTTTCTCCAGTTTCTAAATTTGTTGAAACAATTGGTCTTTTAGGATTTTTTAAAATTATTACCGCCACCTATACCACGTTTAGTATTTTCTTTTTGTGTAACTAAATCTAAATTTTCTAAACGATTGTCGGTTTTAATTTTGTTAATATGGTCGAAAACTAAATTATTTGAAATAGCGCCATTAAATGTTTCGTACACAAAACGATAAGATAGATAACAAACATGGTCAGTTTTAGTTCCTCTAACCATTACACCTAAATAACTATCATTTCTTAAATTTCCAACAACTTTTTTTTGTTCTTATATGTCGAATAATTCCTTTGTCAGATGCCTCATATAAATCAAACACAGGATGTGGCTGATACTCATTTTGTAAAGCTAAATTCTCAATATTGTCATCGTTTATTGAGTTATTTTCTCTATAGACTCTTTGTCCTTCTGGAATGTCCTTGCAAAACAAACTATAAATAAAATCTTTTCTGAACATTTCGGTTGTATCTGTATCATCTCCTTTTACTGAAATTATCATTCCAGCTGGTCTACCAATAGATTTTTTTAGATTTTATGTTAATAACCGAACCAAGTGCATTTCCAGCATATAAGTTGTACTTTGGATGAACATGATAAGTTTCTTGCTCTTCCGTTGTCAGTCTCATATATCTCAGAATTTCTGTCATTATGCTATAAAGATTTTACATCTCTAATTGATTTTTTACGTTATTTTTAATAAAATATAAAAATGCTATATATAATATAATGTTAAAATTGCGTGATATTGCCAAAAAGAGCATTATCAAAGCAGAAAAAATTGCTACAGCATTTTCCGGATACGACAACAGTTACAAATTTGATAATCAAAATGTTTTAGCAAATTTTAACTCTACAAATTTATATCATCTTTTGCAACCAGTTATAGCTCAAGAACTTGCAGCTCACAAAAGTATCAAGCTAATAGTACAATATCATACGATTTTATCAAAATTACATGTAATCGAAAAAGATATACTTGATATAATTTTTGAAAACACAAGTTTCGACAGCGAAATTTCAGAACCATATCTAACAGCTAAATCACGAAAAATATTAACTGGAACAAATATTACCACAGTCGCCGGTGAAATACACCAAGAAATAAATAAAAAATTGGAGGAATTTACTTCATCTGGGTCAGGTTGGAAATTTGAAATGATAAAGAAAGTCTTAATTCATACAGCAAAATGTAACATACTTCAAGATAGTTCTTACGTTCATCTTCCAAGAAAAATTAAAAACAAAAAATGCTGTATAAATGTCAAAAACAACGACGATCAAAGTTTTCTTTGGGCAATTTTGTCGGAGAAACATCCTCAGAGTGACCACAGTGACCGAATTGAAAAGTATTTGCCATATAAAGACGAACTAGATTTTAACGGAATAACTTTTCCAGTGGCAGAAAATCAGATACCAAAGTTTGAAAAACAAAACAATATTTCAGTAAATGTTTTCGGACTAGATGAGCGAGAAAATGTATACCCAAGATATATTTCAGAGACTGATACACAAAAGACAATAAATTTATTATTTTATAAAGGACATTACGTTTGGATAAAAAACTTTAACGGCTTAGCTGGCGGATAGTATAATAAAAAATAAAAAAATAGAAATATTTCTGTTACAGGTGCTTACAAGAATTTTCTAAACCTGAAAAACTACAGGAACATCTCAAATACTGTGTCAACATTCAAAGAATAACTATGCCAAGCGAAAAAGAAAAAGTCTTAAAATTTAAAAATTACAATCACAAGCTAAATATACCTTTCGTTATTTATGCGGATTTCGAGTGTTTACTCGTTCCAGTGGCTGGTGCTTAAAATAATCCTAATAAATCAAGTACAAGAAAAATACAGCAAAATGTTCCTCGCGGAGTAGCTTATAAAATAGTTTGTTGCATCGACGATAAGTTTTCATGTCCGGTTAAGTTATATAGATGTAAAGATAGTGAATCTGAAAGCCCAGCAATTTGGCTGCTAAAAAATATTATAGATGATGTTAATAAAATTTCTAACAGATTATTTAAAACAGCTCCAATGAAAATAACATCTAAGCAACAATTTGAATTTGATGAAGCAGTTGATTGTCATATTTGCGAAAAATCTTTAGTAGACCCCAACGGAGTCTGTGATAAAGTGCGCGATCACTGTCATCTAACTGGCCAGTATCGTGGGGCAACTCATAATAATTGTAATTTAAAATTTCATGCACCAAAGTTTATACCTGTCGTTTTACATAACTTTCGCGGCTATGATAGTCATATCATTTTAGAAGCTTTTGGTAATGAGGAAATTAGATCTAAACTAAAACTAAATAATAAGATAAAATGTATTCCAAATAATTTTGAAAAAATATATGTCAGTTACTTTCGGAAAATTACGTTTTATTGAAAGTCTACATTTTACATTAGTATCATTAGAAGATCTTGTAGAAAATGCTGTAAAAGCTGGTAGCAGTTTTAATAATCTGCGAAGTTGCTTTGGTGATAAATTTAATCTACTGACAAGAAAAGGTATCTTTCCGTATGAGCATCTCGACGACTGGAGCAGATTTGATGAAACTTCTCTGCCCGGCAAAGATAAATTTTACTCGCAGCTAAAAGGTGAAGATGTGTCAGACGACGAGTACAAATATGCACAAAATATTTGGAATAAATTTAGTTGTCAAACATTTGGTGATTATCATGAGTTATATTTGAAAACAGATGTTTTATTACTAGCAGATGTTTTTGAAAGTTTTCGTAGAGTAAGCTACAGCAATTATGGACTAGATCCTTGTTGGTATTATTCTGCTCCCGGGCTGTCATGGGACGCTCTACTAAAAAAAAGTAAGATAGAATTGGATCTCTTGACAGATGTCGATATGTTTAATTTTACTGAAAAAGGTATCAGAGGCGGAATTAGTGTTAAAACAAAAACAATATGCAGTAACTAATAATAAATATCTAAAAACTGATGATAACAATCTCCCATCTAATCATATTATTTATCTAGATTGTGTGAATTTGTATGGTTGGGCCATGTCAGAGCCAATGCCCTGCGGTGGGTTTCATTGGATAACTCCAGATCAATTACTTAAACAAACTGAAAAAGATTTACCAGAAAATGTCAGTTATTTTGTTGAAGTCGATCTAGATTACCCTAATTCGTTACTTGATCTACACAACGACTACCCATTTTGTGCAGAGTCTATGATGATAGATTACAGTTTACTATCACCTAAACAACGAGCTATGACAACAGCAAAAAATTCGATCGTTAATAAGTTAGTTCCAGATTTGTTAAATAAAAGAAATTACGTGATACATTACAAAAATTTAAAACAAGCAGTAGATGCTGGACTAATTCTGAGAAAAGTCCATCGTGTGCTAAAGTTTAATCAGTCTAGGTGGATGTCAAATTATATTGACTTAAATACCAAACGTCGTGCTGTGGCTAAGACCGACTTTGAGAAAAACTTTCTTAAGTTAATGAATAATTCAGTTTTTGGAAAGACAATGGAGAACATTAGAAAGCGAGTAAATCTTGAAATTGTTAATGATATAAATCGCAGAAATAAATTAGTTAACGATGACGGTTTTGTCAGTATGAAAATATTTAATGAAAATCTTGTTGCAATACAACGGCGAAAGACAAATTTAAAGTTAAATAAACCTATTTATGTTGGTGCAGCTGTACTTGATATATCAAAGTGGCTGATGTATGATTTTCACTATAATTTTACTAAAAAGCAGTGGCCAGATTCGGAGTTGTTATTTACTGATACAGATTCGCTAGTTTATAATATAAAATCTGAAGATGTCTATGAGGATATTTATAACAACAAAAATTTATTTGATTTATCAGATTATCCGACTAGTAGTGGATTTAATGATAATACAAATAAAAAAGTAATTGGTAAAATGAAAGATAAGTTTATGTTTGTGCCGGTGAGAGAGTTTGTTGGACTTCGAAGTAAAATGTACGCCGTAATTATCGACGATAATAAACTGACAAAGAAAGCGAAAGGAATTCCACGTGGATATGTAAAGAAATGTATGAAATTTGATGATTTTAAAACCGCACTAAACAATAATGTCAGTTGTATTAAGACAAATGTACTCAGAACCAATCTTAAGAAACTTGAAACTGATACGATTATTAAACGTGGACTTAGCAATTTTGATGATAAAAAGATATTGTAAAGACGGAATTAATACTTTAACACTTGGGCATTTTAGAACGAAATGTTAAAGTTTGCTTAGTTAGCGATTTTGTTTCAAAAAGGGAGATAATACCGTTCCAGCTAGTTTAAATCGTATTTGGATTATAGGACATAGTTAACATACATACAAATCTGATGTAACAATTTTGCTTTCTATCATTCAAAGACGTTAGAATTACTGTATACATATATCTAATTCCGACTTAGACAGATTAGATAGACAGCAAAATTTCCAACTATGAAACAGATGTTCTGTATTAATTTCACTTGGGTATATAGAATCTTCACGGCCTGGGAAGAACCCACTATCGATTTATCAGACCTGTATATAATATACACAGCGCTGTATTACATGTGAAGGATGATATTGACCATGAAAACCAGTAAAGAGTCCACGATAACGAGTGGCTTAAAGCTTTTGTTTTTTTTCCGTATACAGCCGCTATCGTTTTTCTGTACAAACAGATTTATATTTTACCAAAGCAGATGTATCGTAGATTTCCCAATTTATTTATAATAACGTTTTTCAGAATCATAAAATGTAATGCGAAATTTCCTGCCTGCTTATTCAGTATTGGGTTAACTATGTAATAATTTTAAAACGTATATTTGTATGAATCGGAAAGTGGTGCAGTGTTATAACGTTGGATTCTCGTACTCAAGATCCGTGGTTCGATTCCCATGATCTACATATGTCAATGGAGGCGATTTTGATGCCATTTTCTAAGATAATTGGGGGTACAAAGCCCAACAGACACTCTCCCACCATGTAACCACGTGGTGGGTGTACTTTTCCACTCTCCTCGGGGTTATCATGGGGAGAGTGTACAAAATCTGTTGGACGTAGGTAAATCCCCCAACAGCAGGGTGATGTGAGCTCGTGACCTTGTGACCTCACTGAAGGGTACCCACATAGGGACATTTAGAAAGAATGTTCGCCGGACAAAAAAGTCTCAATAAGGTGCCTGTGGACCATAAGACAGGTCTTAACCAATGAAAGAGTGCCTGTGGGTCATAAGATAGACCTTAACCAAATGAAAAAAAAAGAAAAAAGAAAGGACTCTTAGGATCTTATTGGTAAAGGCTTTACCGGCAGAAGGGACCCCAGTGGAATGGCAGACCGAACGTCATCGCTGCTGTTTATGTTTGACTTTTAGCTTTAGAAATATCATTATCAAATAAAATATCAACCATATTGTCAATAAATGTCTGACCAACCTCTTATTCCTTCGTCATTTTCAGTTGCGAACAACCATACCGACTCATATTTTGGTGATATATGATATTCAACATTTTTGATACAGTCGCTTATTATTTTAGATTTTATGCCAGTATAGCATGAGGCTGATTTTATTGAATCAAATCTCTTACAAAATTTGCTTGTCAGATCAAATCTAACATGTCGGATTGAATTATTATACATTTTATATTAATATTTCATTGTTTATATGAAATTTCTAGCAAAAAAGGTTTATTCTATCTCCGACAAATCCTCTGGGTGGGGAATGGGGTCTCTGGTCCAGAATCCGCATTTGGTTTAGGATCAGCCTCTTACTTTACTATTGCGTATACATCCATATTCAGTCCGTCTGTATTCATTCGTACGTTTTCTTTTCATTGCGTAACACTGATCAAAGCTGAAATAGAAAAGTAGTTTTTTGTCGAAATTTTTATTGTATTTTATGTCGATTTATATATCTTTATCAAGCAGGAAAACGCAATGGAATACCATAGTTTTGTCTTCAGTAAATCTGTTTTTGTTTTCGTCAGGCTTTAACCATTTCATAGCGTGCTTAAAAGAACGCCACAATCAGCCTACGTCTCCGTTTTATGGCTTTATTAGATTTTACTGATTATGGTGAACTGATCATTTGAAGATATTTAGTAATTTGTTACAGGAATAATTCTTGGCATTAGGCGTATGGGCTATATTTCGTTCTACATTGAGTGAAGCATTGTCTCGAAAACTCTGATTAATACGTCATACAATTATGAAACAAGAAAAAACACGCAAGTGTGAAATTAAAGTTTCTTGATGTGTGTCATTAGGTGATTGGAGAAAAAAAACTATTTGTAGTCTTTTGGTATTTAAGAACTTCTCAGATGACCTGAGGTCCCAGGAAATAGGGGAGAACAATCAGCCTTAAGCCAGATTCATGCAGGTGTTTTATTTGCCCGGTGGAGAGACTCCTGGTCTATAACTATATATATATATATATATATATATATATATATATATATATATATATATATATATATATATATATATATATATATATATATATATATATATATATATATATAGTCAAGTATACGTAATGATTTTTACTCTCTTGCAGAGTTCTTGATGTCAATTTCAAGGCTCTCTTCAACGTTTCTCAGGTAATATATACACGTTCTCCGAGGTATTCATTTATAATTTTTCTAAATCGTCATTGCTTTTTTAACGTGTTGCTGTACAACAGGAATTTGTTTTAAGGAATATAATCTATATGCATTAACAGTCGTCCTCCTTTACAAATTGAATAATTCTCAATTTTTTTTATTTCTTTAGTAAGATGAGCATCTGAAATCATATGACAGCACCCCTGTAATTAGCTTAAACTGCATTAGGATTCATTTTCTAAAGATTACGAATAATGGTTAAATCTTTAGAAAACTAACATTATGCAAATATTTTCATTAAATTTCTTGACAACCTCAAGCACCAATTTGTGTATTATCAGTTGACCGCCCGTATTTTCAGAGTAAGAGCATACAAATAAGGTTTTCTTAAAATAAGGAGTAGCTACATGCAAGTGGCGCACTAGTCTATCAATCACAAACTAATTGATAAATATAGGGAACATGTGCAAGAGCGCTGACCGCATGTTTTTGCAGTGGCAACTTAAAAGAAAGGGACTTTCAGGCTACCTTGTCAGAAGATGATGATGATCGGGACCTGACAGTGTCCTATTGTGACTCATTGTAACTTATATCATCCAGTCAAGATAGTTGCTATCCACCAACTTCATTTTAATGTTGTAGATTGTGGCCAGAAGCATGGTGAAAAGAGGAAACGGAGGAGCTATTGTCAATGTGTCCAGTGTTGCATCTAGAACAGCCTTTAAAAACATGGCGTCGTACTGCTCTTCAAAAGGAGCCATCGACAGTTTGACTCAAGTCATGGCTACTGAACTAGCGCCACACAAGGTCATCATTTATTAATTTTTATATAACATTTTCGTATTATTTATAATTTTACCAGAAATAGCGTTTTAGCTTGGAAGGGCGAGTTTAATTGCTTATATTTGTGGAGTTATTTACATAAAGTTTCCGTTCAATTAATTACTTTCCTTATTATGTGTTTGCTTCTTTAAATCTTCGTTGTTGACGTTCATGTCTTTCTTTCTATATATTTCCACACATTATCATTGGCAGTCACTAGATTGTTGACGTGATATTACTTCGCTTTCTTTGGACATAGGTTTCGTCTCTCATTAAATATTGAAAACCAGGATACAATTTGGTCAAAAGTATCAGATAGTGCTACACCAGAAACTATTAATTATTAATTTAATTAAATAAAATACATCGGACAATATAATTAACGTAATGAAATACAATACATTAGACCATATAAATGTCATAATTAAATACGTCAGAGGACGTACATGACGTGATTAAATACAATACGTGAGGCCACGTAATGACATAATTAAATACAACACGTCAGACTATATAAATAACATAATTAAGCACGATACGTCAGACCACATATATTATATAATTAAATACATTACGTCAGACACATAATAATAAAATTAAATACAATACGTCAGACCACATAAAAAACAATTAATGACAAAGGAATACAATTCATCAGACCACATGAATGACAATATAAAGCACGTCAGACCACCTCAATGATGTAATTGAATATAATACGTCAGAGCACACGAAGTACATAGTTGATTACAATACATCATACCATATTACAAAATGACAACTTAACACAATACGTCAAATCATATCAATGACATAAATAAGCGTAACACCTTAGACGGAAAACTAGTTGTAGATTAAAACGAATGATAAGTAAAACATTTTTTCACGGTCAAAACACTGCAATAAGGCTGTGACGCTAATGCAGATTGGCAATATATTGGGAATGTATACTAGTCCATCCAGGAAAACGCACATTTTATGAACCTAAATTAGAAAATAACAGTTTTCAAACACTTAGAATAGAAATGCAGGTATAACATAAATTATCAATAACAAGAAATATCTGTAGATAAAGGTTAAAACAACTTATAAAAACAAATACCGAAAACACACACACACACACACACACACACACACACACACACACACAAGGATCGCCTTGAAATGAGATCTGTATAACGGTTTATTAAACTTAGCAGTAATATGTTGCATTTGAGCTTCTCGAAGGAATTAACTTTACGCCGTATGTTGATATCGGATCTTCTCGGGAATGGTAATGTTAAAAATATCAATAGGTTTAACATAGTGGAAGCTCCTGGATGAAGACATATGGACCTAATCATCTCTTTAACATGTTATGACTGTCTTCGCCACATACTAGAAATGTAATGTTCAAATTTTAGATACTCTGCATCACTGTTTTTAGTACTATTCAACACCTACTTCTTGAGTACTATCAAACACCCAGTCTTTGAGAACTATCCAATACCCAGTTTCTTTTTATTCTTAAAGACCCTCGTTTTGATTACTATCCAGGATTCATTTCTTGAGTACTGTCGATCACAAACTTGTTTATTATTATCCCACACCCCACTTGCTATTAACTATTCAACACCTAATTTGATGATTATAGTCCAATAACTACTTTTGAGCATTGCCCTATACCACACTTTCTGATTGCTCTCCAATACTTACATTTTGAAGCCTTATTCAACGCCAACTTTTTGAGTATTATCCAAAACACTGTTTGAATACAATCTAATATTCTCTTTTTGATTCCTATCCAACACCTATATTTTTCCATATACCATCCACATGCAGTGGAGGTGACAAATACTTTTATATTTACTGACCAAAGAGAATGGTACTATTGCTTACTTACATTAAATCATACCTCAGATTCAGCACGCAGAAGTGAAAGAAATAATTACATATTTTCAAGATCTATCCATCGAGAGAACGTGAATCGGCATTTCGTAAAGATTTTATTTCTGTGAATCTCTTTTTTTTTATACGCCCCGCTAACTCAAGCTCCGAAAGATTAATGAACAAGGAGGATTAGGACTAGTCCTTTTCTCTTGGTGCACAACTGAAAATCATTAAACATGAACATATTTACAAGGTTGACAACGTTATGGAGTAAAACTAGATTTCAAATTATTTAGTACAGTCTCATTTTGCCAACGATGCACTCCACGTTTCTGTGCTAAAGAAATTAGAAAGCGATAATGTTCACAAAAGCACTTTTCTTTTTGTAATCATTATAGAGAAATAATTATCAAAACAAAGTCAAGACATGTTCATAAAGGAATCCAAGACTGAGGTGATGAAGAAACTACACACAATATTGTCCGACAATAGCGAATCAGATCTTTGTATTTTCACAGTATGGAATTGAGCAGATGGGGCATTTCTTCTCTTAACCTCGATGATCCAGATGATGTAATCTGTATGAACAAAAATTTTCAACACTGTGGTAATTGAAAAGTAGAAGTGTGTCCAATGGGCGATGAATATCGTCTGTATTTATATTATTGCATAACAGGTATGAATACATTACATGTTGAAGATTGTCTCCATATTTGACCTTAACAAATTCATGCAATGGAATTTGCCTGCGAGGCCTCATAAATGTAAAGGTCACTTGCCTCACGTAAAGAAACTATTCTAGTAGAGCGTTTCTGTTCATTTTTGGATGCAGATATCGTATAGCTTCAAATGGTTTGTTTTGCTTGTTTGATACTTTACGACACTTGAACACAGGTAAGGTTATGTCGTTCCAAAGCAACCGGAGGAAAGTGCCTTTCTCTAGAATACACGAAGGCGGCAGACTCCGCCTGGTCTGATTGCGTGCCCAGCACTCTAACCATTTAGACACGCTGTTTCTTCAAGATATAATAGAAAAAGACACGAATCTTACACTAATTTTTATTACAAATACGTTAATTATTCGATAGAATTCTTTAATGTCAGGCAGTGGTATTATAAGACGATTACAGATGAGACATTCATTTCTCATAAGGACACAAGACTGGAGCAAAAATACATTTTCAAGATTCATTGAGATAGTAGAGAAACTAGTTATACAGCAATAACTTTTATTTTAAGAGGATAAATTATCGAGTATTAAAGCTTATCTACCATATATAGACACAAATAGATTAGAGTTATGTCTTTTTTAATATCTGAATAGTATTGTCATGAATCGATTGGAGACGGAGTGTTTTTGTAT